>APFE031137468.1:0-19967 GCA_000404065.3 Pinus taeda
AAAAATGGTGAATCATATCCCATGGTTGACATTATCATCTTGAATCCTATTGGTTCTTATAAAGTTTATTTTGGTTTAACATTATTCTTAGGAGACCCATTTTAGACCTCAAAATTCCCCTAATGTCGAGTCTTGGTTAAGCTTATTATTCTACGCTATTCCAAGTAAAATACAAGTTTTAGGAGAAATATTCATGTCATGTGTAGAGAAAACCCTCCAATTGAGCCCAACAAAGTTTAAGGGGGTGGAAAGAAGTTTGAGATCTTGATCTTGAAGCTTCTTAATCTCAAGGCGTTGGATTTTAATTGTAATTCAATCCAACCATTTTTGTGGATTTTGTTATACAAAGTTTTCTTCATTTCAAGATGCTAAGAAATTGCTTGAGAATGTACATGCTCTTAATAACTACATATTAGAAATTTTGGTGGCATGCAGAATAACAATTTTTCAACTCTATTCAAGTATTGACAGATATCATATAACTAAGCTTTTAATGGTGTTGAAGGTATTGCTAAACCTAGATCAAGAGGATTCTATGGCTTTCTTTTCAATCAAAACAAGCACTCGTCACCATTCAACTATCCACTTTCATATTTCCGATTTTACGAACACTGATATAGAAGTTTTGGGGGCCTTTGCAATTTGATTCTAAGCAATATAAATGAAACGATTATTAATTATTGTGGGAGCGTGTGGGCCCAAGTTGTTTCTTTTCTTCAACAAACTACTTATGATATTAAAGAAATTATTTAAACTACTATGATGGAATTAAGAAGAATTAATTTATAAATCATTATAAATTATTTAACTATATGAGTTAAAGATTGATAAGAATATATTTATTTTTACATTTTAAATTATGTCATAGATACATTTATTATCTTAATACTAAATATAGAATTTATAATAAATTTCCACCTTTAAAATAATTAAATATAAAATTATATTTAGTATAACAAAAATTATGATTATGTAATGTATAGATAAAACTAAGCATAATCGCATTAATGAATGTGGTTTGATATAGGAAAATATATCAATGCACAAATCAAACCACATTATTGCCAGATGCTGTTGAAAATGTCGATAGGACTTAATGGCTATAGCTGTAACATTAATATTAATTTAAAAAGTTAATTAATTATAATGATAATTAAATAATAGAGTTAATTAATGATAATATCAATATTAATTAACAAAGCCAATTATATTAATGTAGTTAATATAGGCAATTAATTAATTATATAGATAGTTAATTAATACATATAGTTAGTAGCGGAGGGGCGCTTTACAACCTAGTATGGGAAAAAGATGTTGTCACATAAAGTTACATATAAAAATAGTCAAATAATATTGTAAATTAACAAATTAAAAAAAAATTAATGCCGGCCACAATTAAAATACTTAAATTTGCACCTTAATTTTACATAACTTTATATAGAGATATAAAGTAATCCTGAAAGTGAAAAAAAAAAAAAAAAACAAAAACAAACACAAAAACAAAAACTTTTAGTATGAGGAACAAATGTAATTTCTTCACTACTTAAAATGGAGATGAGTAAAAAAAACTAATTTATTTTTTAGTTAGAGGAAAAAAGGTAATATCTTCACTGCTAAATATGGAGATTACAGGAAATAATATTATTGATATTACATGATTTGTAATTTATTTTATTTACTTGTGATATATCTATAATATATATATAATATATACTATATATATAACAAAAAATATTTTATTTTCAACCATAAGTAAAATATTTCAATGTCCATCTTAAATAACATAATTTTATATGTAGTTTTTATAGATAAAATTAATCCAATTTAAGTTATATATATATATTCACTTTCATAACTAGAGAGATGTGTAATTTATTTCATTTTTAATATGGAGTTGATATATAAGATTTTAAAAATATCAAGAACAAAGAAAAATTTAATGTGGGTTACAAATAAAAAATTTCAATTCGTAGGTTAAATAAGATATTTTAACATGAAACATATATAGGGAGAGAAAGATTGAGAGAATTCTTATTACATTATTAGTTGCTTTCTAATTCAATGTATGACAATGTTTTGTAATTCTTTTAATGCTTAATATGTATATGATATGTAATATTTTAAAAATATTAACAATAAAAATAATTAAATGTATGCATACATGAAAAAATAGGAGGGGGCATGTTATAACATTTTAATGTGGAGAATGTGAATTATAAATAAAATGTTACAATGTCAGCTACATATGTATTATGCCAACTTAGCTCCATCTTAAATCTAAATCTACCAACAACCTAGAGGGATCAAATCTCGTTTCACTCTAAAAGAGGTTTGAATCTCAAGAGATTTGATTCTCTCAGTGCTTGGTAAATCCAAAGTTAAGATGGATCTAGATTAGTTAATTAAAATAGTTAATTACTTTTTGTTATTGTTAATAGTTAATTAAAATAGTTTTTTTTTGTTAATTAATATAGTTTGTTATTAAAATAGATGGTGACTATAAGAACAAAAGTTATGAAGTATTAATGAGGAGTTTTGCGTGTGTGTGAGGAGCATTGGCATCGACATAGTGAGAGTCTGCGTGCAGCATCATTGCCATGGCCCCAGGAGGGGGCCTCGAGCTCAACCCTCCTCTTCCACTTGAGCTATCTGTGTTTCAAAAACTGGTAGAGGCATAAAATAAACGGCCAGCAAATGAAAACCAGCAGAAATTTGTAAAAAGAATGGAAACCATCCCCATAGTTGCTCTGCAGATTGAAGAACCCTACAAATCGGCTTTGACCTAGCAGAACAAGGGCTTATTAGACAGTTCACTAAGCTATGGCCCACGCCTAAAGTTGTAGATGCCTGGATGAAAAGTAACTGGCAATCTCTTGTTAAGGAATGAATCAAAAGCCACTTCATCGACAAAGGATTCTTTGTATTCGTATTTGAATCGGAAGAAGAAAGGAATCTCAAATTCAAAAATGGCCCATATTTCATGGGTCCTTAGGGTTTGTACCTGAACCAATGGACTCTGGACTTCGATCCGACTCAGGATGTGCCCTCGGTTGTCCCTGCTGGGTGCACTTGCTTCATTTACCTCTACACTACTGGAACCCCAAATCCTTAGAAACCATAGGAAATAAACTTGGAAAATACATCGATCGAGCAAAAAGGAGGGACCAGTACTCCTGTGTGAGAATTTGTGTAGACATTGATCTAGAGGAAGGCCTCCCTGAAGCTATAAAACTCACGGTGGCTGACTAGTCTCACATTCAACCATTAGATTATGAGAAACTCCTATTTAAATGTCAGCATTTCCATGGCTATGGGAACTTTTCCATGCATTGAAAAAGAAAATCAGAGGAGGGGGACGAGAACTCGAAAGGAGATCAATGGACTCAGGTCTAAAAATCAACATCAGCTAAGTAGAACAACATAATCAAAGGGAAAGGAGTGTCGATGGGGAGTGGTACTCCACCCATAGTACAAGGGGAGGGGAGCATAGTCCCTCCAAGAGAAGACAAATCCACAAATCCCTTTGAAATACTCAGTGCATTAGAAAAAAATCCCAGAACCATGAGATGAAGAGGCAGAACAAAAATCCATTACTATGGAAAAAGATAAAAGACAGGAGGAAACAGGCCCTCTCAAAACCAGAGCTCCAAGAGGTGTCTCTATCTCCCCAACCTATGGAGAAATGACAAGGAAGAAGACTCTAGAGATTTCTGGATCCTATTAATATGATACAACTGAGAGGCCTTCGAAAAGAGTTGGGAGGAAATATCATAGATAGGTAAGAGAAGAAGAAGCAGAGAGACAAAAAATGCAAGGTATCCCACCCACGATTGAGATGTCCATCGACAGAAATACTAGAAATAAGCCTCCCAAGGGAGGTATTCCCTCCAACAACCCCCCCCCCCCCCCCCCCCCCACCCCCCCCCCTCTGGTAGTAAATAATGTGATTAGTCTCTTGGAACTGCAAATGACTGGGGAATCCCTTAAAAGCTGAAGCAATCAAGAACCTATCGAAATTAGAATTTCTTGAGCTCCTCATGATCCAAGAGACTAAAATAGAACAGGATGCCCTTCTTTACCTTAGCAAAGTAAAATGGAAAATAAAATTCGAAAAAGAATTAAGTGCAAGTGGTACATGCGGTGGGCTTGCCACCCTCTGGGAGGAAGACAAATTTCAACTTGAGAGCTCCTTCCAAACGTAGCATTAGATTTACACTAAACTCCAACACCTTGCTGGTAATATTACCTTTGCTCTCTTTAATATTTACGTCCTTGTCCTCTATACATAAAAGAAAGATTGTTGGCAAACCCTGTCCGATTTCCTTGATGCTTAATCCCCCAAGAATATAATTCTAGCAGGAGACTTCAATATAATCTTTGAACCAAAGGATAAAGGAGGAGGAATCAGCAGGAGGGACCACTTCCTGCCCTTCATGGAAGACATGATTCAACAATGGGATTTACTAGACTTCAAGCAAAAAATAAGGCTTTACACATGGACAAACAACAGAGTTGGGGCAGAGCACATTTCATCCCGATTGGATAGATTCTTACTTCAGAGCACCTTCCTCTCCGAAAGGAAGATCATCTCCATGAAAATTCAGCCAAAGCTGACTTCATACCATAAACCCATTCTTTTTCTATTTGAAGAAGAGGAAAATTTGGGGCCCATCCCCTTCCGTTTCAGTCCTCTCTGGTCAGATAGGCAAGGGTTTATGGATACAGCCATGAAGGCGTGGTCCATCCTTGTTCTTGGATCACTATGTGTGGGAACAAAAGCTAAAGGCCACTAAATCAACCTTGAAATAATGGATAAAAAATCCCTCAGACTCCCCCACTGTCCATAGAAAGCAGAACATCAATCAGTTGCTCGAATTACAAAGGGACATGGAGCTACAAGACATTACCTGCTCAGAAATTCAGAATGAGCAAGAACTTCAACTCAACACTCTTCGTTCATTCAAAGAGGAGGAAGAATCCTTGAGGCTCAAATCATGTAATCTCTGGCTTATTTCTGGAGTCAAAATTTCAACCTTCTTCCACAAGAAAATTCGAACTCGACTTTCTAGAAACCACATTGTTGAAATCACCTCACTGTATGGGGTTGTCCTTAAAGGCACAACTCTGTTAAAAGAGGTTGCAACCTCTCATTTGTAGTAGTTGTATAAAGAAGAAGGTGTGGATGATGATGAGGAATCACAAGACTTCCTTACTCACATTCCAAGACTGGTTAATGAGGAGTATAACTCAAGAATCCTGAATGCGTTCACTGAAGACGAAATCAGCAATGTCATATGGAAGATGGAACCAAACAAAGCTCCAAGACCCGATGGGTTCTCCATTCATTTCTATAGAATCTGCTGGGACATCATCAAGGCTAATTTGTTTCGAATGATCAAAGGCTTCCTCCAAAAAACCAAAGTGGGAGGAAGCACAAAATCCACTTTCCTAACGTCAATCTCAAAAGAAGTGAACTCGGTGGCATTTGATCACGTTAGGTCAATCTCGCTATGTAGTGCATCTTACAAAATTCTCACCAAGTTACTTGCAAACAGAATAAAGTCAATGTTGGAAAAACTCATCTCTCCCAATCAAGGTGGGTTTGTTAAAGGTAGGCATATCCTGGACAATGTGATTTTGGTGCAAGAAATCATTCATTCCAACCACCAATGCCATGAGCAAGGCATGCTCATTAAGCTAGACATGGCGAATGCCTTTGATTGAGTAAGACATTCTTTCCTCCTCCAAGTTCTTTTCGCTTTTGGTTTCAATAATGATTTTATAAAATTGATTAAAGCATGTATAGGAGAGCTTTGGATAACCCCTTTAGTAAATGGTAGGCTGGCTAACTACTTCAATGCTTCGAGGGGTATTAGGCAAGGGTGCCCAGTGTCCCCCTTCTTATAAATTCTGATGGCAGATTCCCTAAGAATAAAACTTACAACGGAGAAGCTAAATGGGACACTTCCAAGCATTAGGGCGACAAAAGGAACAATACCAAGAAACCATGCCTTGTTTGCTGATGACTCTATCCTTATGGGAGGAGCCTCAGTTAAATTGCAAGGGCTCTCAATGAAGTTATCGAAAGTTTCTGCAGAGTTTTCAAAGCTATTGTTAACAGGAGGAAAAGTGTTGTGTATGGCTGTGCGATAGACTAGCAAGCTATTCTTAGGATTTCTCAAGCCCTCGGCTTCATAGGCTATGCCTCTTGGGACAAATTCAAGTACCTAGGCCTTCCTTTATCATTGAGAACGAGAAAGGCCCCTTATTGGATGGAAATTATCAGCAAAATCAAGGCAAAAATCATTGTGTGGGGCGGCCAATGGCTTACCTCAACCGGGAAGCTCATTCTTGTAAAATATGTTCTCTCCTCCCTTCCAATCTATCAGTCTTTGTTACTTTTAGCTCCAAAAATGATCACCGAACAACTATCTAAGCTTATTCAAAATTTCTTGTGGCAAGGAGGAAAGGAGAATAAAAAAAAATTCACCTAGTAAGCTGGGACATAATGAGAAGGCCATTATCTGAAGGTGGACATTAGGTAAGAGACCCCGTGTTGGCCAATCTAGCTTTGGGAGGAAAGATTCTCTTGAAAATATTCTCAAATCAATGACATCATGTAAGTCAAGTTCTAATTAAAACGTATATGCATGGGCTCTCAATAAATAATATGGATGAAGGAGCTTCCTACAAAGGAACCACTCTATGGAAGCTATGCAGCCAAGGCTGGGAGTTCTTTAAAGACCATCTCTACAAAATCCCTAGAAATGGAAAGAGAATTGGGTTGTGGAAAGACAAGATCATGGGCCTCCAGCCCCTAAAATTGCAGATTTACGTTATTGGCTCATTCAAAAAGATATCCACAAGCTCGTTGATATATGCTCTTAGTACTCTAGAGGGAATTGGAGTGAATGGGCTTTCCATCGCCTCCCTGACTGGCTACTTCCTCAACTACACCTCTTCCTAGTTGAGATCTCAAGTCTGCCTCTTGTGCATATCCATTCAAGGGACAAGTGGGGCTGGGGGAAGACTGCACCTTACTCAGCATTGTAGGGATTTGCAACTCTTCAAGAACACCAACCCCAAATCAACTCTATTTCGCTTTGGAAGCATGTTTGGGACCCCTTTGGCCTCCCAAAGATTAACTTCTTCTGCTGAAATATCATGCACAGAAGGGTCCTCACTGGAGATAATTTAGTGAAACATGGAATTATCGGACCCTATAGATGCCCTCTCTGTTGCTCGGATCAGGAAACAATTGAACATATGTTCATTGGCTACCCCTTCACTCAAGAAGTATGGTTGCAAGCAATGTTCAGGCTCAATGCTCAAATTCCAACGCAGCTCTCAGTAGTTAGTCTTTTCGTCTCCTAGAAAGAGTGCTCCCCTCACGCATTGAAGAGCAATTCAACATGGGCCAAAATCTGGAATTCAATTCCAAAATACATCGTTGGGAATTGTGGTTAGCTAGGAATGAAGCCATCTTTAATGAAAAATTACAATCTCCCAAAGTAGTGGCTGCCAAAGCCAAAGCACTGTTGTTGGAAACTTACAAAAATCGGCCTCATAAGCTAGAAAATGTGCTCCTCCATAAAGAGATCAGCTGGCTAGATGAGTCCTTGAGGCATGCCAAAAATAAAAAGAACCCCTCATGACCTTGCCCCAACCCAGAGTGGCGGCTTCGGATCTCCGAGTTGGGTTTCAAAAGTGGTGGAAAAAATAGGGTAAAGATACGATATTCTTTGACGAAGCCTCCAAAGGAAACCCGGGGATATCAGGAGCAAGGGGTGTAATCTACTCGTCAGACGCGCAAAACAACGATAGCTTCAGTTGGGGCCTAGGTCAGAGCACTAACAACTAGGCAAATATTCTAGGATTTCTCAAAGCATGCCAGCTTGCTCAGGGAAATAGAGGGAAAAACCTTCAAGTCTTCAAGGATTCAAAAATCCTGATAAAAATCCTAAACACAGGTGATCATCTCAATAGCTCAGCGCTCAACGAGACCCTTGAGAGACTCAGGAAACCGCTGCAGAATTTCACTACTAGCTCTTTCTACCACATCCTCTGAACTCTAAACAAGGAAGCTGACACAAGGGTAAACATGGGATGTCTCTTAGCCCAAGGTGCTCTGTCAAAGAATGATGAAGCATCATAATGGCATCCTATTCCTTAATAGAGAAGACCGAGCAGTGCAAGTTCAGGGCATCCCTTGTTACGCCCTCCATATGCAAAGATTCAGTCTCCATGATTGTCCAAAATTTTGCGCAAGAAGCATACAATTGAAATACACCTGACAACTGATGATCGCACTGCCATGATACAATTCTGCTCTAGCATCACAGATAGAACCTCATATCGGGTCTGTCACAGTTAATAGGACCAATACTCAAGCATTCAGTATTCAAGCAATGAGATTAAGAAGTGGCTCAGCAAATTTTCCATAGACAAGAGACTCATATATGACGTGTTACAGAATGCGTTTTTGGGTACTATTAGGCTCACCTTATCCTATTAGAGGAAATCAGAATAGCAATATAACTTGTCTCCCCTATTGTTTAGGCTTCTATACATTGAACAAGGATCTTCATGTAATCACTTCAGAAACAATTGTATAAGCTGGTTCTTTGTGAATGCCCAGTAGATCAAGTCAGATTCTGCTGATGTTGAACCACCTGAAAGCATATAGCTAAAGCACAATGTAATAGTGGTTGTTTGGCTCAGGCCCAACCTTTCTTCTCCAAATAAAAATCAACCGTTCTTGTTAAAAAAATAAAAATTGTCTGTTATTTTTTGTTAATCATTTTAAAATAATTATTGTTATTACTGATTAATTATTACTATGGTTATTATTATTAATTAATATTATTGGTTTGATTAATTACTATTATTATTTTTAATGATAATTATAAACCCAATGATCAATATTATAAATATATAAACTGTAAAATAATAACCACATTAATAAATGTGGTTTTTATATGTTGATAGGCGTCTATCAATCACATGCACAACCACATTAGTAAATGTGGTTGAAAGATGCCAATAGACGTTAATATGGTAGGCGTTAATAAACCCAAAAGACTAAAATTATAAACCCAAGGGATCAATATTATAAACCCTAAGGATTAGAAACCCAAAGGATTAATATTTTAAACCCAAAATTAACAAAACCAAAGGATTATTTTTATAAACCCAAGCGATTAATGAACTGGACGAATTATTAATATTATCAACCCAAGGGATTAATGAACCCAATAGATTAATATTATAAACCCAAGGGATTAATATTATCAACCCTAAGGATTTAAAACCCAAGGGATTATTATTATCAACCCTAAGGATTTAAAACCCAAGGGATTAATATTATAAACCATAGGGATTACAAACCCAAGGGACTAATATTATAAATCCAAGGGATTAATATTATAAACCCAAAGAATTAATAAGCCCTAATTTTGAAATGTTAAGAGGTGACATTAGATTTATTTTATCATAATGTGACATTATATTGATTGTTATACCATGCAAACGCCATGATACAAAGCCCTTTTAGAGTGTCACAATGTGATGTTGAAAAATTGCAAGGCAATGTAAGTTTCTAAGGATGATTGTCATATTGCTTGTCAAATTGTGACAATGTTTGTCATAATGTGACGTTGGATAGATTTATTCACCATTCAAATGTCACAACAATAAATGTTAATGTTATTTTAAACCCAAGATATTAGTAAACCCAAGGGACTAATATTATAAACCCTAGGGATTAATACTATAAACCCTAGAAATTATAAAGCAAAGGGATTAATATTAAAAACCTAAGCAATTAATAAACCCAAGGGATTTATAAACCCTAATTTTGTATTGTTAAGAGGTGAAATTAAATAAATTGCAATGTAATGTAACATTGCAACAATGCGTATCAAATTAATTGTCATATCGCCACAATGTTTGTCACAATCCAACATTGGTGTGATTTTTGTAGCATGCAAACATCACAATACAAGGCCCTATTGTAGTCTCGCAATGTGATGTTGAAAAATTACAATGTAATGTAAGGTACCAACAATGATTATCATATTTCTTATCACATTGTGACAATGGTTATCACAATGCAGGATTAGATAGATTTCTACACCATTCAAATGTAACAACATTAAACCCTAAAGTTATTATAAACACAAGGGATTAGTAAACCCGTGTGATTAATATTATAAACCCTAGGGATTAAAAACCCAAGGGATTAATATTTTAAACCCAAGGAATTAATAAACCCTAACTTTTTAATGTTGAGAGGCACCATTTAATAAATTGCGATGTAATGTAAGATTACGACAATGGGTATCAGATTGATTTTTGTCTTACAACAATGTTTGTCAGAATGCGATGTTGGATTGGCTTTTGCACAATGTTTATCAACCTAAGGGATTATTAATATAAACTCAGTGTTTTAATATTATAAACCCAAGGTATTAATATTATAAACCCTAGGGATTATAAACACATGGGAATAATATTATAAACACAAGGAATAAATAAATCAAAAGAGATTAATATTATGAACTCAAGGGATTAATAAACCCTAATTTTTTAATGTTAAGAAGCTACATTGAATTGATTTTGTCACGGTGCAATGTTGGATTAAAATTTCTACCATGCAAACATCACAATACAAAGCTTGTTTGTAGTGTCACAGTGTGACATTGAAAATTCGCAATGTAAGTAAGTTTCCAACAATGATTGTAATATTGTTTGTTAAATTGCAACAATGTTTGTCATAATGCGATGTTGGATATATTTCTTCACCATTCAAATGTCACAACATTAAACCCCAATGTTTCTTTTTGTTTATTACAGTGGAATCGACAACAAGGGCAGCCTCGCGACTTGTGTTACACAGGTTCGATTCTGACCGCTACCTCTATAACCACTGGGAGCTGCGCCCGCCCTTCTATACAACTCCAGGGCTAGTCTGGGGGATTTGAACTCGTGACCTTCAATATGGAGCCCACCTTTCTAATGAACTTCACCGCATTGTGATTACCAACTCGCCTACCCCCGTGTGGCTACATTAAACCCCAATGTTATTTTAAACTCAAATGACTAATATTATAAACCCTAGGGATTAAAAACTCAAGGGATTAATATTATAAACCCTAGTGAGTAATATTATAAACCCAAGACCCCGGTTGCGGGTGATTATTAATGTGGACAGTACAGTGGCGGCATTCCCACTTGGCAAGTGGCAGCCCAGACCCGCCACATGTAAGGATAAACGGCGGGCCTGCCACCCCCGTAATGTTAAATTGAATGCCACTCTTAATTCTCCCCTGCAACTCGCCGTCTGCAACATTATGGATCTCCTGCGATTCGTCTCTCCGGTGTTTGGATTGCAGACCGCCTGCTGTGTTATGATTATTGCTTGGGGCGCTATTATGGGGTATTATAAGAGAAAGCCTCCATTGGCTATGTCTTATTTGATGTCTCGGCTTCGGCTACATTGTTTGTTTTGGTCGCTGCTGGTTCTCAGGTCTTGGCAGTGGTCTCAGGGGATTAGGCCTCGGCCCTCAGCACAGAAGGCCTCGGTCTCTTCCTTTGGGAGCAGTATCCTCCAGCACAAGGTCACCAGCTCTGGCTCTCCCGTCTGTAATCATCAATATCTGAGTTTTATCCCCGCACCCCTCGTTGCTTTTATTGACATCCCTTGTTGGCTCTCTGTGCCAGTTCTCACCTCGCCCCTCTGTGCTTCAAAAGCCTCGCCCCTATGGCTCTTTGCGCCCCTGATAGACAGTAAGCCTCTGCTCACAGTTCCTCGGCTCTCTGTGCCTCTCGGCTCACGGAGACTCCGCTCACTGTGCATTCCCTGCTCCAGCGTCATCCCTCACGCAATCTCAGAATGCCGCGGGAACGACTCCGTCTCATTAGCAGAAGGGGCGGGTCTCTGGGAGGCTCCAGAGGGATGGCTATCCCTCAGCGCTCCTCTCACACCACGGAATCCTCCTCCGAAGAAATTGACTCCCATGGTGCAAGGCGAGGCCGGGGAAGAGGCACAGGACGGGCTCGTGCAGTGGCCTGTTCGCACAGCTCTCATCCCTCAACCCGCTTTCGCATCCCCTGTTCCCTGGACAACTCCACCTACATTGTGTCTGTTAAGATTGAAAAGTGTGATAATGCAGCTCCTCCCGAAGCCTCTGTGGAGCGTAGGCAACCTTCTCCTGTTCATTGTCAAAGAATTCAGCCTGCGGAGGCCCCTGGTGCGGTTGCGGGTCCAAGCGAGCCAGCTAAAGACGACGCTCCATATACAGACTCGATCGTGTCAGACCGGTATGGATGCAGGATCGTCGAGGAGCAACCTTCTACCTCTGTGGACGTATGAGCTAGCCTCCACGTCGTTCTGGTCCAGCCATGGCCCCAGGTGGTCGCCTCTGTTGCTCTATGATGTATGTTCGACGATTTCAGTTCACCACCTACTTTGTTTGGTAGTTTTTGATAAGCTTATGATATGGCTTAGCTCTGTTCAGGTCGAAGTTGGTTTTCAATTCCTCTGTTATGATAAGCTTATGATATGGCTTGTTGTTCTATCTCTGTTTGTATAACTCTCTGGGTAAATTTTGGGACAGTTGGTATTAGTCTGTGTCAAATTGTCTGTCTTTCAGTTATCAAGAGTTTGTCGGACAAGTCAGATTCAAAGGGAAGTTTCACCCTCCAATGTAATAGTCCTGCTAAATCCATATCTCAGTATGGAGAGTTTTTTAGGACAGCCTCGATGTAATCTTTTTGTATAATAATAGGAGTAGACCAATTTACAAAAAACAAATATTATAAACCCAAGAAATTAATAAAACCCAAGTGATTTATAAACCCTCATTTTGTAATGTTTAGAGGTGACATTAAATAAATTGCAATGTAATGTAACATTGCAACAGTGACTATTAAATTAATTATCATCTTGTGACAATGTTTGTCATAATCCAATGTTGGTTTGATTTTTCTAGCATGCGAACATGAAAATATGAAGCCCTATTGTAACATCGTAATGTGACATTGAAAAAATTGTAATGTAATGTAAGGTTCCAACAATGATTGTCATATTGGTTGTCACATTGTGCGAATGATTGTCATATTGGTCGGATAGATTTCTACACCATTCAAACGTCACAACATTAAACCCCTAATGTTATTATAAACCCAAAGGATTAATATTATAAACCCAATGAATTAATACTATAAAACCAATAAATTAACAAATCCTAATTCTGTAATGTTAATAGACAACGTAGAATAAATTGCAATGTAATGTAACATTGTGACAATGAGTATTAGATTGATTGTCATCTTGCAACAATGTTTGTCACAATGCAACGTTGGATTGATTTTTGTACAATGTTTGTCACAATGTTTATCAACCTGAGGGATTAATAATATAAACCCAAGGCTCTAATAAACCCAACAGATTAATATTATAAACCCTAGGTATTTAAAACCAAAAGATTTAATGTTATAAACCCAAGGGACTAATATTATAAACCCATGTAATTAATAAAGCCAATGGATTTATAGTATAAACCGAAGGGATTAATAAACCCTAATTTTGTAATGTTGAGAGGCCACATTGGATTTATTTTTTCACAATGTGACGTTGGATTGATTTTTGTACCATGCAAAAGTCATAGTGTGAAGCTCTTTTGCAGTGTAACAATGTGATATTGAAAAATTGCAATGTAAAGTAAGTTTCCAACAATTATTGTCATATTGCTTGTCAAATTGCAACAATGTTTGTCATGATGCGACGTTGGATAGATTTCTTCACGATTCATATGTTGCAACATTAAAACTTAATGTTATAAACCCAAGGGATTAATATTACAAACCCAAGGAATTAATAAACCCTGATTTTGTGATGTTGAGAGGCAACACTGGATTGATTTTGGCACAATTTGTTGTTGGATTGATTTTCTTACCATGCAAGCATTTCAATATGAAGCTCTTTTGTATTGTCACAATGTGACATTGAAAAATTGCAATGTAATGTAAGTTTCCAACAATTATTGTCATATTGTTTGTCAAATTGCGACAATGTTTGTCATGATGCGATGTTGGATAGATTTCTTCACTATTCAAATGTCACAACATTAAAACCTAATGTTATAAACCCAAGGGATTAATATTATAAACCCAAGGAATCTATAAACCCTAATTTTGTAATGTTGAGAGGCAACATTATACAGATTTTATCACAATGAGATATTGGATTGCTTTTTGTACCATGCAAACATCATAGTCCAAAACCTTTTTGTAGTATCGCAATGTGACATTGAAAAATTTCAATGTAATGTAAGTTTCCAACAATGATTGTCATATTTTTTTGTCAAATTGCAACAATGTTTGCCATAATGCGACGTTGGATATATTTTTTCACAATTCAAATGTCACAACATTAAATCCTAATGTTATTTTAACCCATGGGACTATATTATAAACCTTAGGGATCAAAAACCCAAGGGATTAATATGATAAACCCAAGGAATTAATAAACACAAGGGAATAATATTATAAACCCAAGAGATTTATAAATTGTAATTTTGTAGTGTTGAGAGTCGACATTAAATAAATTACAATGTAATGTAACATTACAACAATAACTATCAAATTAGTTGTTATCTTGCGACAATGTTTGTCACAATCTGATGTTGGTTTGATTTTTCTAGCATGTAAACATCACAATATGAAGCCCTATTATAGTGTCACAATGTGATATTGAAAAAATTGCAATGTAATATAAGGTTCCAACAATGATTGTCATATTGTTTCTCACATTGTGACAATGTTTGTCACAATGCAACTCGGAAAAAATTTTGCACCATTCAAATATCACAACATTAAACCCTAATGTTATTCTAAACCCAAGAGATTACTACACCTAAGGGATCAAAATATTATAAACCCTAGGCATTAAAACCCAAGGGATTAATATTATAAACCAAAGGAATTAACAAACCTATGGGATTAATAAACCCTAATATTGTAATGTTGAGAGGCAACATTGAATAAATTGTAATGTAATATAACATTGCGATAATGCGTATCAGATTAATTGTCATTTTGCAACAATGCTTGTCAAAATGCGACGTTGGTTTGATTTTTGTAGCATGCAAACGTCATAATACGAAGCCCTTATAGTGTCGCAATGTGACGTTGAAATATTTGACATATTTGCAACGTAATGTAAGGTTCCAACAATAATTGTCATTGTGCTTGTTACATTGATTATTGATGTAGTAAATATAACATTAGTTAATATACGTCTATCAACCTATATCAACTAATTTTATATTTACAAGATCAATAATCACAATTATATTTACAAAATCAATAATCAATTTTAATTATTGTAAATAGACTATATTTAACCATAAAACATCTACACTCAAATATTTATAATTATTATTAAAAATAAAATTCTCAAAAACTCAAACATTTTAAAAATTAACGTATAAATATAATAAAAACATTAATGGGACATCTAGAACTCTAGTTTAAATATTAAAATTTATTTACGTCAGTTTAACAATTCATTATAAAATTATGAGTTTATTTAATGTTTAGTATTTTTTTATTAATCTGCAATAATAAAGAAATTAATTAGAAATACATTTTTATGAATAATTAATCAATTAAATACTATATATAATTATGAAATTAAAATAGTTTTACTATTATAGTCATTATATTTTATGTAAGTAATAAAATTAAATAAATTAATATGTTAATATTTTTAAAATATAGCCTCTTACACAAAACCAAAAGTATTAAACAACTTATATAATTAGCAAATTCAGAATTTATATATGTTGAAAATAAAAATTTAGTTTTTCTAAATATGTATCTGAAGGTTAGGCGATAATCTTGAATTTTTGGGAACGTAAAAGGAAAGGATTATGTTTTGCAAGCGAATGTTTTGGCTAATGGGACTGGATAAAGGGAGCAAAGGATGAAATTGTGGTTTGACCCCACGACAGGCTTCCATAACTACTCAATCATTTGGAACCACAATCCAATCATGAAAGTTTTATTACGAGAATAACTACTCTATTATAAAAGTTTTATTTTGAGGATATATATTATGAAAGTTTTATTTTGAGGATATAAAGTTTGATTGTTATTTATATTTATTTATTTATTTTTTATAATTAATGATTCATAAATATAATATAATATTCTAAATTTAATAGGATTTAAAATGATTAAATTAGATTTAAATGAATTTTAATATTTTAAATAAAAACAAAGAAACCATAGTAAGATTTCCCGCTTTGTCAAGAAGCTAGCTGGAAAAAAAAACAACCGTAGATTGTTAATAGCCACAAACATATTTTATGCATTTGAAGTAACTTTATGGCCTGAAGGGCAGATGGGAAATAAATGAATTACAGAATATTATAACAGTTAATTATTAATCCCTCTGAAATATTTGAAAATATTCATTTACCCAAAATGGTATATATTTAGGCCGATAGGTTTTCTTATGCATTAATTTCTTCGTCAACACTTTTATCCTGCTTCGTTCGAATAGGTGAGACACTTTTCACTGTTGATCTGAACCAGAAAACAAAACAACGGAAAATCAATAAAGCACAGAAAACTTTTACTCTCCACTTGACATCTTTGTGCCGAGCTTCTGGGAGAGTTGCACCCTAAGTGAAGATATTTTCACGTCGAGGAACATCAACAGTGTTTCCAAATTCCTACATTGGTAATGTTTTCGAAGCAAAAATCTAGTGGCCTTATCTCTGCGTATTCGGTGGAAGAAAAAGCCGGGGTGCTCGTTTTGACAGAACACAAGCTTTTTTGGACGCCATGCATCCGTCAGAGTATGCATCAACCTTGTTGTTTCTATTATAAAGCACTAGTCAAGGAGCTTTCCATTATAAAGTTTTGGGCAAGGAGCAGAAGGTTGATTAGTAGACTGTGTTGAATTTTGCATTTAGATGGAGATCCATTGGCAGAGATGCTGGTAAAGTCACTGCTGGCCACTCCAACTCTTGCCATCATTGACGTACAGAGGCCAAGGGAGGTCTCTACTACATTCGCTCGACCACCCAGAGACTGGGTAAATCTGTCTCCCTTCCAAGGAAATGCTTAATAATTTTTTGAGGTTACAAAACCCATCGAGGTTCCCCACGAGAATCCATGCTCTGTCCAACTGTTAGACCATGATTTTGGGTACACGTATAATTATCCTCAAGTTATAGGAAAGTATACACCACCCCCAAACTGTCAGAAGAATTGGACGAAAGTGGTGATGGAGTGGAAGGAAACGTGTGATGGGTTTCAGTATTGTTAGTTTGTGACAACGAATTTAGTTAGTTCTTTAACCGTTTAACTATATTGTAGTTAGGTGGTTCCGTCAGTTATGTATCCGTCCAGTTCTGTAATGTTAGATAGGTTATAAAATAATGTAATAACATCTGAATCAGATCAGAGCAGATCATCATATCCATTCAATAAAGATTCACTTGTTCAAAATCTTGGCGTATATCTGTCTTTGCTTCTCTGTTTCTTAACAAGTGGTATCAGAGCCTGCCTGGAGAAGTCTGTGAAGAGCTGCTGTGCGTGGAGTGCCTGGAGAAGTCTGTGAAGAGCTGCTGTGCGTGGAGTGCGTGGAGAAGTCTGTGGAGAGCCTGCCATGTGTTGTGCTGCGTTGCCAGAGAGATCCGTGTTGCTGCTGCGTTGAAGGTGGAGGAGCCTGCCGGTTTTTTTTTGCTGGGTGTGAGTGCTATCTGTGCACTAGAGTAGAGAGGGAGCAGAGCTAAAGAAATCTGGGTATTTGTTAAGGAATTTTTTTTTCTTAGAATTTTTTTTTTAATCAGAAAGCAGTCAAACAAGAACAATTTTTCCAGAAAGCAGTCAGGCAGAAATGTTTTTTAGAACGCTGTGAAAGTGAAATTCTTGTAATTCAGAATAAAGGAAAAAGGACAGATTTTTTTTTTTAAGGAAAGAAACAAGAAGGAAAATTTTTCAGGGTTTTAGGAAGACAGTTTTTTTATTGTTGAAGAGAAAGAAATTTTTTTTCAGGGTTTTAGGAAAAGAGACAATTTTTTTTTTATTGAAGAGATTCAAGGTTTTTTTTAGTTGGAGAAATAAGGAGTTTGTTTTCTAAAGGAATATAAAACCCTAGAAAGTCTGAAACCCTAGGAAAGGATAAATGGCCAAGATGTCGAATGCGAAATTCGAGGTGGAGAAATTCACTGGAAAGAGCAATTTTGCTCTTTGGAGACTGAAGGTTAAGGATCTGCTTGTGCAACAAGGGTTGCACAAGGCATTGGATGGGGAGACTAAAAAACCTGCAACCATGACCACTTCAGACTGGGAGGACTTGGATGCCCGAGCTCTCAGTACCATCCGAATATGTTTAGCGGATGAAGTTCTCTTCAACATTGTTGAAGAGACTACGGCGTCAGGATTGTGGGAAAAACTTGAAAACCTCTATATGACAAAATCATTGACAAACAGAATTTATCTGAAGAGACAGTTATACAGCCTTAGAATGAAAGAAGGTTCAAACGTTGCAGAACATTTGAATGTTTTTAATACACTAATATGTCAATTAAAGTAGGAGTCAAAAATACAGGAAGAGATAAGCCATAACCGTTGCTGTTTACTCTGGCCTGATCATGGGGATCACTTCGTAACTTTAAATAGTTTCAGCTCTGCTGATTCTTTTGCAGTTTGAATCAAGATCGTCGGGCGCTTGTCTGAAGAAATACGAAAGGAATCCAACACTGAAACCGCTGCATCAGAGCCGATGGTCGCTAGAGGACGCTCAAAGGAAAGATGGAGAAATCAAGGGAACTTCACCAGACGAAATCGAAGGGAAAGAAGTGTAGGCGAAATGTTGGGAATGCAATAAAGTTGGGACACTTGAGAAGGACTGTTGGAAATAAAGGAGATCCGAAAACCTGAAGACGAAGCGAATCAGGTCGATATCAGGTATGATTGATGAAGTTTTATCTGCTTGCAAGAATTGTTGTATGATAGATGAAACTTCTCCTGAATGTAAATATCTCTCAGAGGTGTAGATAGTGGCTAGTTAAGTTCTGGTGCTTCGCATCCACATGTGCCACATAGAAACTGGTTTACCTCATATGAAAATGTAAACGGTAGTTTTGTGTTTATGGGTAACAATATGTCATGTCAGACTGTTGGGATGGGAGATATAAGGATTAAGATGTATGATAACACAGTTAGAACATTAAATAGTGTTAGACATGTACCTGATTTAAAGAAAAATTTGATTTCTTTGGGAGTTTTGGATTCAGATTGATATAAGTTTACAGGTCAGGATGGCGTCTTGAAAGTCTTCAAAGGTGCACTTGTTGTTATGAAGGAAGAAAAGGTCGGAAATCTTTACAGGTTGAAAGGAAGTACTCAGATCGGTGAAGCAGCGGTTGTGTCAGAAAAGGAAGAAGCAGGCACTCGTCTATGGCATCAATGATTGGGTCATATGAGCGAAAAAGGTCTTCAGATATTGATGAAGCGTAAATCTCTTCCAGGTCTGAAATCCTTGAATTTAGATTTCTGTAAACATTGTGTGTATGGCAAACAGTGTAAACAGAGGTTTAAAGTTGGTAAACATAATAGTAAAGATGTTTTAGACTACATTCATTCTGATCTATGGGGGTCTTCCCCTGTTATGTCATATGGAGGTGCACTGTATTTTTTAACATTTATTGATGATTACTCCCAGAAAGTTTGGATCTATATGCTAAAAAGGAAAGTTGATGTATTAAATTTCTTTAAACAATTTAAAGTAATGGTAGAGAAAAGAATAGGAAAATCTATTAAATACTTAAGAACTGACAATGGTGGTGAGTTCACTTCAGGTGAATTTGAACAATACTGTAAGGATGAGGGAATTGTTAGACATAAAACTGCTGTTTATACTCCTCAGCAAAATGGTGTTGCTGAGC
>APFE031137469.1:0-38095 GCA_000404065.3 Pinus taeda
TTTGGACAAATATCTTCATCAACAAGGTTTTTCAAAAGGATCAGCAGATAGCAATCTTTATATAAAAATTGAAAATGACAAATTGCTAATACTTGTTGTGTATGTAGATGATATTATATTTGGCAGTGATGAAGAAGCTATGAGTCAAAGCTTTGCTTTGTTGATGCAGAAAGAATTCGAAATGTCTTTGCTTGGAGAATTGACATATTTTCTTGGATTGCAAATACAACAAAAAAAGGCAGTATCTTTTTGTCTCAAACCAAGTATCTCAAGCAGATTTTGAAGAAATATGGCATGGAAGATGCAAAACTAGTATGTACACCCATTGTTACAGGATGCAGCCTTAACGCAAATGATGAATCAGTAGCAGTGCATCAACCAACCTATAGATCCATGATTGAAAGTCTTCTTTATTTGACAGGTACCCGACCAGACATCATGCATGCAGTGGGAATAGTTGGAAGATTTCAGGCAAATCCTAAGGAAACTCATCTTCAGGCAGTGAAGAGAATTTTCAAATATCTTCAAGGGACACAAAATTATGGCTTATGGTATCCTAGAGATACAGATCTCACACTTCATGCTTATACAGATGCAGATTGGGCCGGAAGCGTGGATGACAGAAGAGCACAAGTGGTGGTGCATTCTTTATGGGTTCCAGATTAGTATCTTGGTTCAGCAAGAAATAGAGTTTGATTGCCTTATCTATAGCTGAAGCGGAATATGTGGCAGCTGCATCTTGCTGCACTCAACTCCTTTGGATGACGCAAACCTTGCAGGATTTTCAGATCACTTGTACACCACCTATCTCCATCTTATGTGATAATACAAGTGCAATCAGCATATCAAAGAACCCAGTACTGCATTCAAAGACCAAGCACATACCGATAAAGTATCACTTTCTCCAGGAACAAGTGTTGGAACAAAAGGTCAAATTGGAGTATGTTCCTTCTAAGGAACAAGTTGCTGATATTCTCACCAAACCACTACCCAGGGAAACTTTTGAATATCTCAGACAAAATCTGGGAGTAGTTGATGCATCATCTTGCTGTTAAATCTTGTCAGTTTCAGAGAAAAATGGGTGTACGCGTGTTGCTTGAGGAGGATCCACGTACATACGTCGTTTTGTGCAGAGAAAGTCGCGTATATGAAGGCTTGATGGATATCAGAAGGGATAGGCTCTGGTTGAAAATTGTCTGATATGGGTCTGAAAGATACCATCTGGCACTGGTTCAGGGGGAGCAGATAAACTTCTAATGATGCATTGTTGGCATTATCTTAGAAGATTTTGCTTTTATTTCACAGCTGTTTTGGTCTCTGGTGGAACATACGCAGGGGGAGAACAGAAGGAAATCTTGGTTGCTGATCTGAATTATGATTGACAGATGCTGCTACTATCAATTATTTGTGACTTTCATAAGTCTTGCTCTACATATTTCGTCTCTATGTCATGTATCTCTGTTATGGTTTCAAGGTCATGTAACGGCCTATTTTGGTTTCCCCACTATGCCTGGGATGAAGATGTAATGTACTTAGTTGTCATATGTAATTTTCTGATGTATCCCCACTTGGTTGGGTAGATGATCCCCATGTGGTTGGGTGATGGATGTATTTATTGGGTCTTTTGATGATGGGAAGGTCTTTTATGATGTATATTTCATGGTTCTTCTTGAAGAACATCTTTTGCAGATCTTGCCTACAGTCAGAGAGAGCATGGTCAGCTCAGTAGGGCAGAGATTTCAGCATGTACTCAGGGGGAGCACAACCCTTTTCCCTTGGTGACAAAGGGGGAGAATGACCTTGAGGATCTTGGGGTTTCCATCAATTCCAAAGGGGGAGATTGTTCGCACTATGGCACTAATTTAGAGCTATGGCACAGGTGTTGTCCTTGATGGCAAGTATATTCGGTATCTTTGGTAACAGATCTCAGTTCAAGCTTTCAGAATGAAGAAAAAGACATATACGCATGTTCATCTAGACGAAGACGCGTATACATGCAGGTTATACGTGACAGAAGTGCGTATATGTTGGACAACTTACCTTTGGTCTGTGGTAGTTAGTCCTTGGTACTTGAACCTATGGTTTTGGACCATGGTACCTCGTCAAAAGTGTTGATCCCAAGTATTGGGTTCGTGGTATTGTTTTATTATGGTTTTGGACCGTGGTATTGTGGAAGGCCTAAGACTATAAAAGAGGAAGGAGATCATGTGGAAAAGGAGGATCTGTATTATTATTGAATATCTGATAAAGTGGTAGATCTGGAATACTAGTAATTGGGTTATGATGCAGATCTGGATCTGAATTAAGGAGGAACCTTAGCGCAAAGAGAAGGATAAGTTCTATTGATGGGTCATAATCCTTAAGCTTGAATGATAGTATCTTTGTATGATTTTGGTCTATTAAATGTGGTGCTTGCTTGATCTATAACACTGATAATCTTGGTTAATTAGTGTTTGAATATCTGAAAGAGCGAATTATCCTTTATAGATATGTACACAGGTTCAGTGAAGCGAACGCGCGTATACACACCGGTTCAATGAATAAAAATAGCGTATACGCAGGTTGTTTCAAACATAGAAGCATATGCACGCATGTTGCGGGCTATTGAAATAGCGTGTACGTTTTGAGTTGTGATCTAGCTGCTTCTGTTTATTGCTTCTGTGTTCTAGGTTCAGATTTTGGTGTGTGGTTTCTGGTACTGCGTTTTGGGTACAACTGTCAGAGAAGTATCTACTTGATTTAGATCTAATTGGTGAAAAGGAGAATGGTTGATGATTGATTGATGTTCATGGATCCAGTCTGAAAAATTTATGAAATGTGGCCCCTGGAAGAAAGAGAAGGTTGTATCCTTCTGTAGGCCAGCACCTACGTACTAGTATCTTGGCTAGTGCAAGAGCTAAAGGGGATTGTAGCTCCCTTCTAGGAGAAGCTGGAGAATGAGAGAGGGTTGTAGCTCTCTGCAGGTTGCAGCCTGCGTACTGGTAAAGGACTGCACCAGTACATTATAAAAGAAGTTTCTAATTTAAAAGAAGATAGAGACGAATTGCAGCAGGTGGTTTTCACCCACATTGGGTTTCCACCTTATATCTTGTGTTCCTGTGTGTGATTGTCTTTCTGCTTTGTTTTACTGCTTCTGGTTACTGGTATTTGATTCTGAAACACAGATTAACAATCATCATCAGAAAGATAAAGTAAATTTAAAGTTTGCTTTGTATACGCGGGTTTCCTTCTACATAGTTGCGTATATACGCAGGTTTAATTAACTGAAGTAGCGTATATCATTTGATTTTGAAAAAGGAATTTTTGACTTGATAATACTGATTCACCCCCCTCTCTCAGTATTATTTCCAACACAAACCAAATTCTCTTTCAATGATAATATAAAAGTGTGTAATCATTTCTATCCCCTTGCATATTCACTTATCTGTTTTTATTGCAATAAGGAATCAAATTTGTAGAATCAAGCAATATTTCATTAGCCCAGCTAGTTTAATTTAACTTATTTATTCATAGCCCCATTACAATGACAAGGCATCAGTCACTCTAAAATACCAGTCACTCTAAAATTGCATCGATTTTAATAATTAAAGTAAGGCAAAATAACAAATATCTTACATAAACAAAGAAGTTGAGATAGCTAGTTTGCAAGGGGAATACTTGGATAAAACCATAAAAGGTTACTTTTGGTCTTTTATTAGATTTTTTAGCTAAGTTAGCTTGTTGTTATGCAAGTTTTCACTTATCTAAATATAACACAAAATCATAAACTTGCATTCCCATGATGTTTTCTTGGAAAAAATATGGAATTCTAGCTTGTTATGCAGATTGAGCAAGAAACTATCCCACTTATTCGAGTTGCATTCATCTAGGCATCAAATAAAATTGAAAATATTTATTTTAAAGTGTTTCCTCAGCATTTTTAATGAGAATATGCTCTGAAATAAATCCAAATAAATTCTCCTCCAATCTTTGTATAAAGGTTGAGGGCTTGGTTCTTTTTAAAGCATGATTAAAATATTCGAATAAGGCCAATGAATACCAATGGTCAAATATTTCATCTTGACTCCATAAGAATATGAAACAAACCACTTGTTGCTTGGCATTCAAAGGAATCTCTATTATAGAGGGATGACTTTCTTTGATGGAAAACAAAACCCAAAAGTTGGAAAAGAAAAAATGAAGCTTAGGAACAAGGGGGCAATAGCACAAATGGATGAGAACACTGGATGAAGAAATTTGTTCATAGATCAGGGAGAAAAGAGCATTTTTAGCCTCTCCACAGTGAAAAAGGATTGTCTATGAAGCCAAAATAACCACCAAAAATACCACCTTTGAGTGAGAAAACAGAAAATCTCTAGTTTAGAGTGTATAACTCTAGTTTGCTATTAATTCCTGATCATAAACAAAGGCTATAAATTGCTGGCTTTCCGAAATGTGTTTCCAGGGTAAATTCTATTGTTGTGGTGTTTGATTGAGTTCTTTGTATGCTCTTCTAGTTATGGTGTGGTAAGTACTGACAACACTCACAACATTAAAATTGATGCCCCTCAGCGTTTGAATCAATTCCATGTTACCTTAGTTGATGCTTTAATTAATTGGCTGAGAACTATTAATTGTTGGCTTGATAGAACCACTCGATGTTATAGACTACATGCATATACAACATTCTCAAGTTCGTTAATTCAATTATAGGCTATTATAGGCTGTTACAGGTTGTTATTATTATCTTAAAATGAGAATTCTTTTCTATTTCCTGAATAACAATAGACAGTTTATTCCTTTCTAATATTCTACCATACCTTAATTGAAAATTATTCAGATCTAATGGAGTTATCATACAAGTTTGAGGATTCTTTCCTTCTAAGTTGTAAATAGGCTGTGAATTTTTATTGTTTGGATTTGGGAGTGGTTGAACGGTAATTGATTTGGTCTTTGTGGAAATGGAAAAGAAAGTTGTGGATTTACATTTTGAGCTTGAGCTTGAGGTAACTAGTTGGTTTGAGGGAAAGTATTGTGGTGGAAAATTTGAATAAGGTGGCAGATATTGTTGATATTGAAAATATATTCCGTAAGGGTTTTTCCATCCTTGATTCCAAGATTGTGGTTGAGCCCAAGGCTACCATGACATAAGTGGATTCCAATTACTTTGTGAAGATTGTGAAAATTGTTGAGGATTAAAACCTTGAGTTTGATTTTTTTGAGGATTTTTCCATGGTCTTTTGGTAATAAAGTAAAGAGGGTCTACCTGATTTGGCATACCTTCTTCACTAAACATAGCCTTAAGACCTGGTATAGAGGGACATTCTTTTGTATCGTGATTTTACACACATATAACACATGTTTCTATGCTTTTTAAATTTGAAGACATTCTCTCAAAGCATGTTTCTTTCTACATCTAGGACAAAAGATGGTTAATGCAACATTTTCATCTTTCTGCTTGTTTTTTATTTTAAGGGTGTCAATTTTCTCATTGAGACTCCCTAAAATATCTGTTTTAAAGTTATCAAGAAAACTACCTATTTCTACCCTACTTGCTGTCCTGATTGAAAATTTATTTACTCTTGATAAAAGAGGATCCCTTAAACTTTTCCCTATTCTTGCTTTACCTCTTGAAATATGTACACATAGATCACAAATATCTGCAAATGGTAACTGAGAAATATCTCCTTTTCCCATTAGATTGAGAAGATCAATCTGCTCATCTTTAATGTGTTTGAGTAAGAGAGCTTTCATTTTTTCCCTTTTGATATTATAAACAAATATTTCAACAAAATCTTCAAGAATCTTATCTTCTTTTTGTACCATTTTGAAGACTACATCTTTAATTCTATGAGGCATACAATAATCCTTGTATTTCTCCAAGAATGAATCTTTCATTTGTGCCCATGTCCTTATAGAATTAGTTCCTAAACTCATAAACAATTTTAATGCTGGATCCTTTAAGGTGGCAGGGAACAATTTTATTTTTTGAGCATCATGTAGATAATCATATGATCTACATAATACTTCAAATTCGAAGAGAAATATCTTTGGGTATTCACATCTTATTCCATGAAAATTGGGGAGGATAGAAGGCGAGATATTTTTCATTGTTAATGTTGTATCCTCATCAAGGATAGGGAACCCAAAAGGTTCTAGATCTCCTCTTCCTCTACCTCTACCACCTCCTCTTCCACCTCCTCTATTTCCTCCTCCAATCCTATGTTGTTCACCATTGGCATTATGTACTTCTCTTTCTCCTCCTTCAGCCATGATGGATTCCTCAGAATAGATATTTGGTTCTACAACAGGATTATCTAGATTTTCTTCTAGTTCTTATGGTTCCTCTATCAATGGTTTGAAGTAAGTTTCTTCCTCTTCTTCTTCAGTAGGAACTTCCAACTCTTCAGCTAGAAGTTGTTCTCCAGTTGAATATAGGAAAATTATTCTAGTGGTTGGAGATGTAGGATCTACTTCTATTACAAATTTTGTTTATGAAGTTGGTGAACCTTTAGATTGGATTTCAGATCTTAAGACTTCAAGAAGACTATATTGGCCTGTTATGGATGGAATTCAAGTTTGTGTGGGTGGTGTGTCCCTACGAGGTCATGGTGGAGTGAGTGATGATGTAGCAATTAAAATTCTTCCTCGACCTACAAACCTACCTCTAGAGTCTCTTTCCCTATGCATATCATGTTTTTATTTGATTTTTTATTTTTATTTTTAAGGCTTCCATTTACACTTCCCTGTCAATGGCACCAAAATGTTTGGTCAATTTAATGTTCTTAAATTGCAAGAGTAAATTATCGACCAGAGTTTGTGAACTTATGAAGTGCAGGCACACTATATATGCTAGAAGCCTTTCCTTTACTTTGTAAGATGATGGTTATGTTTGTTTTAGGATTTTCGTTGTTATCTAGATTCCTATTTGATTAGAGTTAGATTTCTACAAATTTAGAAGTGGAATTTAAGCTATTGTTAGATTAATCTACCAGATCATATCTATATTGAGTATCATCCTAAATTCTTATGTTAATCATCCTAAAATTATGAACCTATCTAAATACCTTGTTGTTATAAAATAGAGTATTGAAATTCAAATTATCTTAAGAGCAAGAAAATGATCCTTCAAAATTTTTCTAGAAAATATATGAAAATTCTAATTCTAAAGAGCATGAAAGTAATCTTCTAATCACTGACTACAGAATAGATACAAGTTCTAATTCTAAGAGCATAAAAATATTGATTCTAATTAAGCGCAAAATGTTGAAGAACTAAACTATTAAATGACTATGAAGAAATGTAAGCGTAAACGAAATAACAAAATAACTGAGTTATAATGAAATGATGAAACAAAATAACAAGGAAACTAAACTAGAATGCAATGATAATGTGATAACATAAAGCAATTAAATGAAAACAACATAAAGTGATGAAATGAAATAAAATAAAACCTTGACTATCTGCAGGGGCCCTCCACATCTAGTAGGTGTAAATCACACTCACATACGCACTGAATAACAGAAAGGTAACTTTTAATTCAATACGAGAACAAAGGTTTGTTTCCCAATTCTTAAGAAATTAACTATTACTTTCTCCTATCCTTTATAGAGGATACATACTTATATATAAAATGTGTGCTCAACAGTTTGAGAAATCTACGCCTAAATGTCTTTTAATCAATCCTTATTCAAATTTCAAACTTAACGGAAAAGTGTTATCTCATCGATTTGTTATTTGGAAAGCAAATCAAAGAAACATGATGCATTCAGACTTCTTCTACTACGTGTTTGACTCGTTCCTTTGACTGTGCCATTGGGTGGTTCCCTTAGTGAATTGGCTCAACCGAATAGGAGGAGATCCATGAGGGGATCGATCCTCAACTACCCATGTGTTTCTTTGCTTCGTTGGTGCATCAGAATCCCGCAAACCATGGAGGTAGCTATATATTTGTAAAATAGCTACAAAATCATGTTAAATCTATATCCAATCCAATCTTTAACATAATAATAAGGCACATTAGTGAATATGAAAAATAAGACATATGAGATATTTTGCCTTATCAAAATCTATGATTTACTGCTTTTATTGAGTTGATAGCGATGATGAAAAAGAGGAAAATGGAGGAAAAAGGGTGTCAAGCAAAACAATTATGGAACTCTACAGTATCTGAACTTCCCGTGCACCAAGGAATTCTTCTATTTCTACCTAGCCAAATGCTAGAAAATTTCAATAGTATATTTGGAAATCCAGTGCTTCTAGATCCCTATAAACTAGTAACTTTAGTATATTAGGCAATCCATTGCTTCCAGGTCTCTACAAGTTAGTAACTTTAACGCACAATTTTCACTAGTTTGAATTCCTTTCTTGACAATATTGATTCATGGCCACAATATTCCCTCTCATATTTACACAAATGTTAGGCCAACAGTAGCCACAAACACAATTTACATCCAATCCAACCTCTTCCACAATCCTATCCATCACATCTAGTAATTTGACTATAATTGCTTCCATAAGGTAAAAGTATCATTGTATTTTCCAATGATTGAACATTAAGGAAAGTTTCCAAGAAATTAGAGCAATGAGAGATCTAATATAATACAAGAGAATATGGGAGACTCAAAAATATTTCAAATGTGGATACAATAAAGATTGATCCCCCAACTCAAGGATATTTCTTTAGACTTCTCAAATTAAATACACCTGAATGACCCTATGCTCTACTAGGGGCTACTAGATCAATTTTCTCTGGTTTAATTGGACCAACCTTTGCCATCGTAATGAAAAATAAGCTTGAAGTTTTCTATTACACCGATAAGGAAGAAATGAAAAGAAAAATCAAAGAATATGTCTTCATCTACATTGGATCTGGAATCTATGTTGTTGTTGCCTACCTTTGTCAACACTACCTTTTCAGTATCATGGGTGAGAATCTCATTGCAAGAGTGTAGAAGATGATGCTTTAAGGTTGAGTCCAATTAACATAGATTTCTTTCTCTAATTTTGTTAGAAGAATAAGAGTGTTAATCTCAATCATTATTTTAATCAAAAAAATGTGAAAGAACCTAGGTGCCATTACTACATCCACATCCACTGAGCTAATATGCTTCTAGAGTTGTAGGCAATCTCTTATCTATTTCTTGTCAAAAATATCAGTGTGCAAACCTTACACAAATATTTTGTATTGTAACTACACTCCACAATGATGTAAGTTGATTTGATGAGGAGGATAATAACTCAAGCTAGATAACTTCTCATTTCACAGTTGATGCAACAAATGTCAAATCTGCAATCACAGAAATAATCTCGGTTATTTTACAGAACATGACTTCATTTTTAACTTCCTTTATTATAGCTTTCATTGTGGAATGAAGAATGGATTTTCTAATTCTAGAAACATTCCCTCTTCTTGTCTTTGCAAATTTTGTGTAGGTAAGCTACTTCTAAACCTGTGATTTAGTCAAATAAGTGAAAACCAGAAGGGCTTCAGTGTTTAGTGGATTCCCTTTTGTGGGCGTATTTTATAAGTCCTGGTAATTATATAAGATAGTAAATATTTCTCTACAATAAGATCCAGTTTTTTTCTCGTCTCCCTTGAGAAGGGATTTACAAATGTACTATGTAATTTTCTTTATAATGCAAGTATTTTATAAAGGCAACGTTCGTTATCAATACTTGTAAGATAATCATCTTGAATTTTTTTATAAATTTCAATCTTCACAGAGGATAAGTCAAGCCCAATTCTACATGGAAATTGAGTTAAAGAACCTTTCCAAAATATAAATCAAATTACATAATTAGATAAGTTCAGTAGATCCCTTCTGCATACAAAACATATCTTTCTTTGCAATCATCATTGAGTGTTTTCTTGTATACCCTAAGAAAGGCATCTACTAATGTAATATGCATTTTTTATAGCACAAGCATTAAAAAAACGCAATGTCATTTTTTTTAACATTAATAAAAAATCGCTTGAACCTTTTATTAATCTCAATCTTTACAAAGACCAATCAAGTGAAATTTTACACAGAGATGAGATGAACCAAATTTAGCCAAGTCAAATTCTAGATATGAAGAACAGTGAATTGAAATACCTTCACACTATAAAGAAAATTCTATAATTTTATAATTTCAATGGATCTCCTTACTGAACCTATTTTATAAGTCACAACAATCATGCAAGACATTAAATATTTCTTGATAAGCATGCAAGACATGAAATCTTTCTTTACAAGCAAAATTTATGGCTTTCTTATCTGTGTTGCCCAAAAAAAAAATTGCACTGTAACATGCTTTTTTAATGGCACAAGGATTAAAAAGAGAACATCCCTTTCTTTTATATCATTAAGGTAATCATATATGATGTTTTATAAATCTAAATCTTCGCAAATTATAATTCAAAATATGCACATGAAGATGCTTCAAAATTAGTATCTTTCCTTTCTTATATCTTCAAGGTAATCATCCATAATTTTTTATGTATCTCGATCTTTACATAGTAAATCTACTCAAACTTTGGAAATGGAAATGAGCCAAAATATGCATATAGAACACAGTGAGATGAAAAACATTGAACCCAATAGAGCTCCACTGTTGATTATGTGAGCCCTGGAATTTAGACATATAATGGTCAATATACTCACTGTTGATTTCGTGAGCCATGGAATTTAGAATTATAGTGGTCAATACATTTTGACACTAGTGTGACCTTTTAGTTCTACCATGAAGGTGAAAAAATTGTTTCTTCTACAAATTATGAAAACAGAATGTTACTAAACGTTGATTTTATGATTACACCAACAAAATCTCTTCGAAAATATTAGTCCTATTTTGATAACAAAACCATAGAAAAGCAATGACACAAGTTGTCAATTTGTAACCATGTATGGAAGCTAGTTTTTTACCTTTAGTTAAAAGGCTATAGTTGTTTCCCAAGTCAAAACCTTGGCTTTATCTCTTTCTCGGATCAAAACTTTGGATTTAGTTGTTTCCCAAGTCAAAACCCTACCCTTGTAGCCATTGTTTTTGCACTCTCCAACATTCAAATCGAAATAACCTGCATCGTGCATGAGTATATCCATATGCCTTGCTGAATTAAGGGCAGTATTGATTTCCACAATATCGAGGGCATCAAATTTTAACCCTCCTGCTCCTTTCATATGGGGAAATTGGTTCAGGAAAAAGATGAGTGATTGCATTAATTGAAATATTTTATGATCTTGTAGTAGTTAAGGCTACAATAGATGGTAAAGACATCAAGAAATTGAATCGGAAGTCTCTACGTTTGAAAAATGGGCTTGTACAACAAGAGCTTGTACTTTTTTCTACCACAATATATGAAAATATACTTTATCGTAAAGAAAATGCAACTGAGACTGAAATCATTGGGGCTGCCAAGGCAAAAAATGCACATAACTGTATAAGTAGCTTGTCTGATGCTTACCAAACCATGGTTGGTGAAAGAGGTGTTTAGTTATCTAGAGGCCAAAAGCAGAGAATTTCCATAGCAAGGGCGACCTTGAAGAATCCCAACTTGCTTTTATTATATGATGCTACTAGTGCACTAGATGCAGAATCAGACATTATTGTTCAAGAAGCTTTGGAGAGATTGATGTGTGGAAGGACAACAATGGTAGTTAGTCATCGTTTTACAAAAATTCGAAATGTGAACTCCATTGTTGTCATTCAAGAAGGTAGAATTGTTGAACAAGGTAGTCATCAGGAACTTTCTTCTAGAAGTGGTGACCATATGCCTGCCTTCTGAATCTTCAACATCACCATACCTAACCTTAACACGTATTTTTTTGGGTTTTTATTTTTCTTTCATTTATGTAGATACAGAGATGAAGCAAGATAATCCACTTCCATAGCCCTTGCTTCCTAAAGCTGAACCCATTTTAGAAATATGCTAATATTTAAGTCTTTGCTAATTTTGTGAAGTTTGGGTTAATTGTGAAAATTTCACATGGCTAAACAACTTAGTTGCAATTCAACCCATAAGGAAATATGCACTTTACATACTATAATTTTTACTCATCGAGTTTAGTTTTTTTTTTTTATGGCTGGCATTGATTTCATTGACTTGCCTCTGCACACAGTTATTTATTGATGTTATTTTATTTTCCTGTGAGACAAATCCTATGTTTAGATTCATTCATAATAATATCATGATTTTTTTTGTGGGTAATCATTGATTTGATTTAGGGGTTGCGGAGATTAACTATATGGATTTTGGATTTTAGATTTCTGTGGCTTGAATCTTTTGAATAATTAACCGGAGAATCCACAGTTTCATTATTTTTGAATCGACGTTTCGAATCCCAAGTGGGATCCATCTTCAGGATGAGAGAATGATGAAGACAGAAGAGCAGCGGATAGGAAATAAATAGATATAGGAAGGAAGATTATGGAGAAAACCCAGGTCGGCTGGGTTAATAATTGATTTAATTTATTTTGATTTTTATTAAAATGCTTTAATTTTTATATGAAAGATTACAATTATTATACTAATTAGTTGATAATAGATATAATAATACTATAATTTTATATGATTAGTTCATTATTGTTATAAATTATTGATATTAAATAGATTATTAAGTTTTACACATATTAATTAAAGAATAATTAATATTAATGATACTAATTATTATTAATTATATTAATTATATAATATTCTAATTATTAATAATAAAATGATTAATTAAATAATTAATTAATAATTAATTAATATCAAACAAGGGAGGAAACCTAAAGAGAAATAGATATAAATCTAGGGAATTCTATAAAATTATTATTAATTTTATTAATAATATTATTCTTAATAAATTAAAATGGAATGAAGACAATATACATCATTTAGTTTTACAATTTAATAAAAGTATTATTAATATTAATGATATACTTAATTAATATTAATTTTATAATATTCTAATTATTAATAATATATTGATTAATTTAATTTAAATTAATATAATTAAGGGAAGAAACTTAAAAAGAAGAAGATATAAACTAAGGGAATTTTAATAAAATTATTTATTAATTTTATTAATAATATTATTATTAATATGATATAAATATTCAAATGAAAATAATTTTAATAATATATATTATTAGAATTAATATTAATTAATTATATTAGAATATATTAATAAATTAGTTAATTGGATTTTGTTTTCAGGTAAGGTGGATTAGAGTTGTATATAAAGATTTCGAGGAACTCAGGGCTAACCAAGTGCTGTTCTCCCTATGATCATTTCACCTTATGCTCAATCTCAATAGAGGTCAATGATAACATACTTGACCAGGTTAATCGATGTTTCCGGAAATAATGTATAGCCTTATCGAAACAGTGTATAGGGCATGAGGTGAGTTATCTCGATGCAGCAGAAACCTTTTTTGCAGGGGAGGTCTAGTCCAGTTCCAGCGAGGGTTCTTGAGAGGACAAGCATGGGAAAGTCTCATATCATCATTGGCTCAATGTGGGATCCTTGAATGCAATTATTTTTTGTTGCGGGTGAGGTTCATCTAATTCCAGCGAGGGTTCTTGGGAGGATGAGTGCGGGCAAGGGAACAAATGTTCTGGTTGAATGTTGGGATATTTCGTGCGAGCCTGTGATTTGAAACTGGCAACATGGAAACGGGTGCTAGTAGGGAGATGGGTGGGGCACCAAAACTCACTGAATCCATAGGCGATCACACTGGCGACTATCAAATCAGGTTATGGCCAATCCATAGGCATGTATGGTGAATTAGCTTCCATAGGGGAATTAGATGACCTATGGTAGGCTTTTATTTGTTGCCTATGGTGTAGCCCATTTTACTATTCTCTATGTTTAAAATAAAATGTATATATATATACACAAACAAAAAAATAAAAATAAAATCAAGAAAATCGAAAGGAAAAAAATTTGATTTTGAATTTGGATTAATTTATAATGGTGGATTAAGCTGCACTAATCAAATCCTAATGAATAATTAATATTAAAGCAGGTGGGTCCCCATACACCAAAGTTGAAAATGTTTAAATGTCATTTACTTTTTCGAGTGTGATGGAGAATGCAAGCGGGGCCCATCAGATTGAGAAAACCTGACGACACTACATGCTCAATGGTTAGCTCTCCGAGTTCCTCCACAAAGAATTTTCAAGATCTGTGTTGAATACAAATCAATGTTTCACAATTTTTATGGGAGAGTACAATGGATTTCTCCGTATAGGAGCCAGCCCCCTATTTTCTAGGTAAATCCTCTCTACGTATAGAGACGATCCCTCTAGCCCAATGAGAGGGTCTAGCAACCAAAGTGACAATCTACTAGACAATTTCCTAAGTTGCAATTGATAACAAAGACGAAGAAGATGACCTACCTTGTTCTCATGCTATCTCAATCTCCTTTGTTGAAGACCTTAAATCACTTGTGTCATGGTCTCGTTCCTACTGCTCTCAGTGTTTATGCACCTACACAAGAGATCAAGACACAACAAGGCATGAAAATACAAATAGCATATTCAAAATAAACCTACGTAACTAATCAAGGAATGTTAAGCTAAATGATAAATGAGCATACACATTTAGGGAAAATGAACGAGCAGTTGTATATTAATAGAAAATAAGGGGAAGCATACAACCAAGCTTTGATGTTTATAGACTCTCCTTAAATGAATATCCAAGTCCAAGATAAGCTCTCCAACCACTCCTTCTCCAAGCCAAATGAGTAGCATATAAGCACAATCTTAGCATAAGGGTGAAAATAGACATAGACCAACATACCAACCATTTGGGAATGGGAGAGGATGAATATATAGGTTGGAAAAGGGAGTTAGGATCTCTCCAAACATAGGAGTAGGCCCTTATCTCAAGGAGGTAGCTCATAAAGTTAATAATAAGAGGCCAAGTTAGGAGAATTCGACCTCATCTACATTGAACAACCTCCAACTTGTCGCTTTGGAAGCTTCCAAATTACAAAGCTTCTCATCCTATTTGGGAAAATTTTCTTTTTGGGATCATCGCAGGTATACAAGTAAACAGAGTGATGCCATCATGTGTCGAGTATAATGTAACATGTGATCATCATTGTTTTTAGTCTCATAATGGCGATGATTATCATATTAGGGTTTAAGAGTTAATTCCTTTAGGGGAAGCTCAAGGAATTTTCCAATCAATGTCTTAAGGAGGATTTGAGCTACATATATGAATGAGTACACTACATAATGGTCATATTTCAGGCACTTCGGGGTATGCCACAAGGAAGTGGAAGAGGTGTGACAAAATACTGTGTAACAAATTCCCCCTGAAGCGTGAAGGAAGAACCTAGAGTGATGACTGAGATGCTTTACGAGCTTTTACAAGGACGAGGACAAACACTGTTAGGAGACCTATAAATCAAGGATGCATATACATATACATATCTGATATGAAAATATGAATCCACGACATGGACGAAACCATCCAGATAATAAGGACTATATGAAAGGATCCATGGCATGGGCACGACCATCCAAATGGGAAGTATCATTTGTAAATATAAGATCCAAGGTATGGATGTAGCCATCCAATATAGAAGGATCATCATAAATGTAAAGTCCCATGGTATGGTCACAACCATCTGCATAGCACAAACATGTGTACAATCATGAATACCACATAACTCCACACAACTTAAGTCACATCAGATAAAACTCAGGGTCTTACACTCCATTTTGACCCAATCAAAGTACAAATTCTAACATGTGAATGAATGTGTCAAATTTGAACATGCTAGAAAACTGCCTAATTACCAACCAATGATGTGGACCATTAACAGGTATGAGAGAAACCACCAAGAATGACAAGGTCTCTCAAGGTATGATAGTACAATCTGGGAATGTGATAATGAAGTTGAATTCAAACACTTATGGAAACGTCCAATCAAAAGACAATGATCAAAACCTGTCGTCAAATGTGAAGAACTTGCCATTAAGGAATGCAAGCTCTAAGGTACTGAAAGGGAGTTTCTAAATCATCTTCCTGGATAATGAGCTGAAGTCGACATGAAGTGACTCGTCGAAGAAGGGTCATAATGATTCCGTCATCATCGACACGAAACAACGAATAAATTGGAATGAAATGAGTAGGATCCAAGACTGTGGTAAAGGGTTAGATAATGTATAGGTAATAGGCTATAGGTAGGACTTCTCTTGAACATATTGGCGACATGACTCTGGAGTGTAGCAACATTAGACTCAACATAGGACCAAGGGTAATAACAAAAAAGTGGAATAGTTAGATGAGAGGCAAAATGGATCACGCATACCTAGAAAGACAAGTGATTGAACTAGGATATCCCAAACCCAACACGAGATACAAATGAGTGTCATGTTCAAGAGCGACATACTACCTATACAAGAGATTTTTCACTTTCATTTTTCCCCACTATTTCTAGCGAGTACCTCTTTATTTTTACACAAGCTTAAAGAGTGTACCATATGCTTGTCGTATAAGTTCACCATTCGGATGAATCCATCCTAGTAAATTTTACGAGCCCTAGGAAGGAGGAACTCGGTCTCGTCATGGTGACGAGACTTTCATCGTTTAATTTTTTATGAGTCTGATGAAATAGTAACTCAATGTCCTTTTCATATTTAGAGAGTTTGAAAAAGAGATGAAAAAGAAAAATCCATCAAGTTCCTTTTCGTAATTTGTCTCAAACTCGAAAAGGTAGAAAACAATATTCAAGAGAACCTCTTGACCATGTCGATCAAGGTGTACCTTTTTTGTAAATAGTCAATATCAGCCTGAAAAAGGGGTAAATGTATACTGAGATAACGTCATTTAATTTACTTTTAAGAGATTGAAATGACAAGTACTTGACAATATTTTCATATTTTTGCAGTCTGAAAAGAGCTGAAAGGGGACTCCACCTAGAGGAACGAGTGGTATAAAAGGATAACAACTAGTTCCGATCATGATGGAACTGCTCAAAACATGTAATGGTCAAGAGGCTGGCTAATAAGACCACTCATCGTAGTTGTTCCTTAGGCATAGGTAAAACAACCAAGTGAAAGTGTATGATCGGCCAAAGAGATGGTGATGATGGAATGAAAAAATCATGTCTCATCTAGCAAAATCGGTTGATAAAAATGGCAATCACGAGATGTAAAATGGGAATGGTTTCATTTTTGCAGAAGCTTGAAACATGGGAAACAATGCTTGAGTATACTTAAAGATGGTTTCATTTTTTCACAAGCTTGAAACATGGGAAAAAAGCTATGCTTGGATTTGGTTTCCTTTTTACACAAGCTTGAAACAAAGATAAACTATGCTTAGATTTGGTTTCATTTTTACAAAAGCTTGAAACAAAGATAACCTATGCTTGAGATGAGTTTGCATGCCCCTAGCATAATGACTCAATTTAAGGTACATGACCCCCAAGCCTCATTGCATTCACCTAAGTATACTACTAATTACTAACAGGTGGATGGAATGAAGGTTCACTTACGAGACTAAGTGAAATACTCAACCAGGATTTTACGAGACCTAATCAAAAGCTCAAATTTGGAAGGGGATTTGTTTCATTTTTAATGAGATTGACATAGGACAAGAACCATGCTCATGACCTATTTCATTTTTTAACGAGGATGACATGGTAAAAGAACTATCTGCATATCCCTTCTTTCATTTTTTAAGGAGATTGACACAAGACAGCGAACTCTGTTCCATCCCTTGTTTCATTTTGGAATGAGCTTGAAACAAGACAAGGAACTATGCTCCAGATCCCTTGTTTCATTTTTTAAGGAGCTTGACACAGGATAGGGAACTCTGCTCCATCCCTTGTTTCATTTTTTAATGAGCTTGACACAAAACAAGGAACTATGCTCCAGATCCCTTGATCACATGCAAAAAGAGGCCATGTGTTTCTAGGAAAACTAGTGTCTTTTCGATTGACTAGCCCTCTAGGTTTGGAAGTTACCCTAGAAACAACAGTTTAAATCAATTCACAATTTCTTCTATGTATAATAGATAAGAGAAAGACAAAGGGACCAACCTGGATCTTCCGCTCAATCCCTTGCTTGATCTCTCTCCCCCTTGATAGAGCTTGCAACTCCTCCCCATACTTATCCCTCTTGGAGAGTACCTGTAGAAACACAGTAACAAAGAACCATCAAAGCATCTTGATCTATTATATCATAAGCATTACAGAATCAGATGTATAATGAACATATAATAGCATTCATAAGTGTGCAATTATATGGAAGAAAACTTGAAGAACTTTATTAAATAGAAGGGAGAATTACAACCCAGTTGTCTGATCCAACATCATCCTCCTAGCATCAATCCCTCTTCACCTCATGAAATAGCAGGATCACACCAACAATACAATTCTCTTTCTCAAATACAAACTATCAGCACTTCCTTGCAATTCACAACATTTCAGCCCCTAGATCTCTTAGATGAGGGATCCATTTATAGATGTGTGCAAGGGTATGATTCATCTCTGGGGTTTTGATTAGTGTCATTCCACTTATTGCATTTGGTTCCACTTGGAGATTTCTCGGATCTCTTACTCATCCCTGGGCGAATTCAGAGAGGCAAGCGTCATAGGAGAAGTTTCTAGAAGATCCTATGAGCATCCACTTAGCAAACTGTCTCAAACATTTTTCCATACTCACCCATCACACCCTACAAAAGGCCAAATCAGTATGCATCTCACCTAAGAAGTGTACCAGTTAGTATGCATCACACCTAGCCAGTGTAGCAGTCAGTATGGTCCAGTTTAGGCCATTTCTAGATGGTCTTTCAAGTGGAACGTTTGGGGAATGATGTAATCAGATGACCATGATGTTTTAGGGTATGAAACAACACTTTTAGGGGTTGAAGAGCCCTAGTTTATCGACATATAAGATTGGGGTTGATGTGCCCAAATATGTCTATAACAGTTGCCCCTAAAGCATGAAGTCGTTAATCTTGATGTTGGGTAAAATGCTTTATCATGTGGATTTGAGGTTTCGAACTGGAAGGTGACTTGTATAAGATACAACACAATACATCATCATAATATAATTTTCATGATCTAGCTGAGGCGGGCATTCCAATGCTCAACTTTGTAAATTCATTTCATGTACATAGAGTAGATAGTCATCTGTAGTTGCAGACTGGTGATTCTTCAGATGTACAGTCATCATCCTTGGTCCAGATGACCATCTATGCAACATATGTGCACATTTGATGTCTTTATATCCCTTAATATATTGTAGCCCGGATGAATGAAACTAGATCCAGGGTCTTCAAACTCGTTCAATATTCGCCCGATGTACAAGTCAATCCATGTGAAGAGATGTTCTGAAGTCCAACACAGAAAGACATCGCCTGATTACCAGCCAATAATGTGAGATGTTAATAGACGTGAGAGGAATCATTGATAATGATAATGACCCTCAAGGTACTATAGTGCAATTCATGTGGTGTGAATATATGATTTGATGTCGAACACCACGCAAAATCTTTCGATCGAAGGCCATTAATGTCAACCTGTCGGCGGAAGTGAGAAACTTCCCATTGAGGCATGCAAGCTTCAAAGTACTGAAAGGGTCATTTCTAGGTCAACTTCTTGGATAGTGAGCTAATGTCAACAAGAAGTGACTCGTTGTAGGAGGGCCTTAATGTATCCCACATCTATGACACGAAATGAAGCTAATGATTTTTTTGAGGTGAAAATGATCTGACAACACAAGGTTCAGGAATGGTGATCATGAAAAATGAAGGTTGAAGGTATTGTAGTGGATGGGGCATTAACTAGATTGTGGTTTCTCAACTGAATGACTTCTCTTGAACATATCGGCGACACTGAGATGGATTGGTAGCGTTAACCCAAATAGGTGGATGGTGTGGAAGACCAATGGTGATATGATCGATGAACGGAATAACCCAACCCGACTCAATCATGGTGATGGAGTAAAAGTGTCATGTTCAAGAGCGACCTGCTACCATAAATTTCTTCAAGTTTTCTTTTGTTTTTCCCCAGTCATTTCTAACCAGTACCTCTTTATTTTTGTTAAGATTGAGGAGGATAACATATGCTTGTTCTATAATTTGCCCTTCGGGCAAACCTGTCGCTATGTTTTAACGAGTTTAGCGACAATCAAACTCATTCTTGTCTAGGTGGACAAGTTTGTCGCTATTGTTTTAACAAGTTTAATGAAAAGGATAACTCAGTATTTTCCATGTTTAGAGAGTTTGAAAAAGGATGAAAAGAAAGCTCTTTCTCATCTGGAATGGACAAGTTTGTCGCTATTGTTTTAATGAGTTTAACGACAAGGATAACTCAGTCCTTTTCATGTTTGGATAGTTTGAAAAGGGACGAAAAGGAAACTCCAGCAGTTCTTTTTCGTAGCATAATCCCTTAAGTTTGAAAAAGGATAAAATAATACAAAAGGGATGACTTTTCCGACCCTTTAACGAGACGAAAAAACAAGCGCTCGAACTTTTTATTGAGATAATCCCTAAGGTCCAAAAAAGATTAAAATATATAGGAGGGATGGCACTTCCAATTACTTTAATGAGATGGAAAGGCCAATTTCTTGACAATCTTTTCATATTTAATGAGTCTGAAAAGAGTTTAAAGGAGACTTATTTTTGAGGAACGAGTGGTGTCTAGGGTAGCAACTGGTTTCGGGTAAGCTTGGAACTTCTCAAAACATGGTCATTTCTGGGAAAATGTTGGCTAACAAGACCACTCGTCACAGCTGTTCCTTGAAAAGGGTAAACAACCAAGTGGAAGTGTATGATTGGCCAAAAGAATGGAGGTGATGGGAGGTACACAACCAAGGCTCAAAAGGATAATAACATGGCAATCACAAAGGTTACTTACTGAAGGTGGGTTCATTTTTAACGAGCTTGAACCGTGGGGGAACTATGCTCGGTGTGGGTTTATTTTTTAACGAGCTTAAACCATGGGGGAACTATGCTTGGTTTTTAGTTTCATTTTTATGCAAGCTAGAAATGACAAAACTAAAAAAGCTAAAAAAAACTAGAAATGACAAAACTAAAAAGCTAGAAAAAGAAATTGAAAAAGGTTTGCATGCCCCCAGCATGATGAAAAGGAGAGTCTCTAGTAGCCATATGGAAACTTATGTGGTTACGAAGGATGGTTTCGTCCACAGAATAGACAAAGCACTTCCTTGGCTTCGTTCACAGAATAGAAAAAGGTGAATTGTGTGTCAGACCAATCACATAACCTACATGGAAACCATGTTAGGCAGGATGGTTTCGTCCGTAGAATAGACAAAACATTTCCTTGGCTTCATCCACAGAATAGAAAAAGGTGAATTGTGTGTGAAACCATTCACATAACCTACAGGGAAACTTGTCTTTTCAGCTGGGTTCATCCGTAGAATAGACAAGGGTGCATGCCCCCTAAGCTTCATTACATTCACCAGATTACTCCTGGCAATCAGGTGGATGGAATGAAGGTTGGAGAGACACTTTCGATACAAAAGGACCATTTAGGGGTGATGTTTGACTTGAAGCTATGCTTGGCCCGGGAAATGAAAGCTGGTCAACAGTGGCAATTTTGCCTTCATGTGGGAAACACATCACTCGAAAGAGTGTTGAAACAATTGCTTCCATGTTATAAACATAGTCATGTCTGAGGAGTAAATTGTAATCTAACGGTCTCGGGACCACCATCACGTTCATATGAATGATTTTCCTTCCCAAAGTTATCACTAACTTAGGAAGGATCCCTAATAGTTGACTAGTTCCTTTGTTAAAGCCTGACAAATTCTGTGTAACAGGCATAAGTGATGGTGAACCAAGCGCTTTTCAAGCAGTTGAAGAAAGGATACTCACTAACGCACCCTCATCTATGATAGTGCAAGACACGATCATTTTGTAAACTTGTACTATGATCCAGAAAGGTACATAAGAAGGAAGGTGAGATCTTGCTAGTTGATTCCAATCAAAGGAAGTGACTAGACTACTTGGAGGGGGTACTGAATAAACGAGAGAATTAACCCCTTGAGTTATGAGAACTGGGGGATTTTCCTGTTGTTGTGAAGGAAAGGGCAGATTGCCCCCAAGTTCCTCAGACCCTAAAGTAATAAAAAGAATTTGAATGGTATCATTCTCACTCTCTTCGGGAAGGTTATGATCTTTTGAATGTAAAACTTGGTCAACTGTCACCTCGACTGTTGACTTTGGTCGGGTATGGACTCAGAAGATTCACTTTCAGTGAGAGGTGTTTCGACCAACGATTGATTTAAGTTAGTTGGTTTTTCAACTAGTAAAGGACTTGGGGAGAGTTTCTGATATCTAGATGGAAATCGCTGCAGTGAAGTAGGACGGTTATCCAACACTCTTTTGGCTTTATCCAAAAAAGGACAACGGTGAAGGGAATGATTACCTTCACATAATCTACATGGAACTTTGACCTTTCCTTTTTGTCCATGAACTTCACTATTACTAGTTGATGGTGTGCTATCAACATGATCACCAGAGGTTGATGACACCTGACGGTGCGAACGGGGAGACCATTCTCTTAAGATGAAAGGAATGCAGGGACAATGTTGATGAACATGGTCTCCTCTACAAATTATGCATGGAAATTTGGGTTTATGAGATTTAATGTGCGGATTTTCACCGGATGATTCATGGTTTCCCCCTTGCTGAATAGACTTCTTCTTCTTCTCCTTCCCTTTCTTCTTCTTCTCAGCCACCTGGTTACTAGCATCACTACTTTCACCAAGCGAAGAAGAAGAAGGGGAGAGAGAAAAAAATGAAGAAGAAGGCAAAGGGTCAACTTCAATATCAATAGGAGGATGATCCAATTGTGGAGGAATCATGTTATTTTGAACCACAGAGGTTGAGAATAGCCATACTGGCAGGCCAGTTGTAATTCTCAGAAGGGACAATGTGGCCATATATAGAGCACCAATATTTCCCCAAGAAGAAAAAGGACTAGGATTCCCCTCAAAATGGATTCCTTAATTGGTGGATCCCGGATTTGTTTCCATATATCTCAACCTAAGATCAACTAAGGAATAGGGATGTTATTCCGAATTCAATTAATTTTATTGATGCTTTGACACAACTTTGCTTTTTCAATTTTTAAGAGTCGAGAAAAAAGCTAAAGATGACTCTAGTCCCCTTCGATTTTTAATGAGCCTGAAGTGACAAGTGCTCAAATGGACCTTTTCTTTTAAAGAGTTGAAAATGAATGACAGTGACTACTTTGGAAAATATAGACAAAGGGATTACCTAACCAATCACAAAACTACAATAAACACCTTGGTGATAAATTAAAGAGAAATTACCAAGGACTTATGTACGACAGTCAATCTTCCTGAATGTTGTGTTGAGTGCATTGCGATCGATAGGGCAGACTCGACTTCTTATGGATAAAGGATATAAGCTTATTGTGGTCTCCCAATATATACGCGATGGTATGGGGAGCACAAGTCCATACTAGCACTTGTCGTATCAAGGAGGAGGAATCACCCAACCTTGAATGAAAACGATAGTTACTAGTTTTTACGACGCCGAAACATGTCTCTAGCCTAGACCTTTAGATGTGTTGCGTTAGGTTCCAAAGCATTGTTAGGTTCATTGAAATTTATTTTAGAGTTTATCTTCTTTAAAGCTTTCCTTTTAATGGTTCACTGCGTGATGTTGATTTGAAATTCCTAAAAATGCAATCTACAATGATAAACAATCGTTGTTTATTTTGATCAATGAAAATCCTAGCTACTAGGGAAAGAAAATTATGATTCTTTCAAACAAAGAGCAAAGAGCACACACTAATGCACTTTCCTAAATCATTTTTCGCACACAAGCTAAATGAAAATGCAAATTCGTGTAATTTTTTTTGTTCCCCTTAATGTCAAAAATGTTAAAAAGGAAAACTAAGTGTAGCAAAGATCCGAAATATTTTACTCAAAGCGACATTTCGACAATTTCTTTTTTCAAAAAAGAAAGGAAGACTAGACGACAGTTTTCAATTTTGAATAGAAAATACTTTCGACACTTCGAATATAAACAAATCAAATCAAATACATGACAAAAAGTTCAATCGACTATCCAAGGAAGGAAGAATCCATGACACTTCTCTTTTTGACACAAAACGACAGTTACGACACTTTTTGTACCAAAATGATAGATCAATTTAAGAAAATTTTCAAGAAAGGATTGTAAATGAAGGACAAATACATAAAAAAATTTACTAATCCTAATCAATGGAGGCTGATCTATGTGATGCAAGGAGGTTTCAATAATGAGGCATTGTTCATAAGCAGCAAAAACAACTAAACAAAGCTCAAAACAAGGACAAAAAACCCCAATTTCAAGAATGGAAATAGGTTCAGTCAGTCATCACAAATGGGCTTCATAGAAATAGGTATACATTGCACCTACTACACTGAGGAAGTGCGATGCGTACTAGTTTATAGTGACATATAGTGCGATGGGCTAGGGAGCGCAACTAAAGTGGGTTTTGGCTCAAATTTGCAGCTGATTTCAGTGAGTTAAACTCAGCTATGATGGATAGTAAAGAGAAAAGTATAGAGGAATTATCTTGAGAGGTTACTGAGCTACCAAAAGGGCATCTAGAATGCTTGTAAGTCAATGTTTAATTCATAAACTAAACCAGAGATTGACTGAAGCAGCATTCATCTACTATGCAATTGCATAGCAAGATTAGTTCGAAGGCTACCTAGCTGACTTCAGGCTCTGTCTATAGTTTATAAAATAAACCACAACAACAAACAAACATCTATTCGATCCCTAGTGGAGTTGCCATTTTTTTTATGGGAAAACTAGTGTCTTTTCGATCGACTAGCCCTCTAGGTTTCGCAGCTACCCTAGAAATAATAGTTTAAAGAAATTCACGATTTCTTCTATGTATAATAGATAAGAGAAAGACAAAGGGACCAACTTGGATCTTCTACTCAATCCCTTTCTTGATCTCTCTCCCCCTTGATAGAGCTTTCAACTCCTCCCCATACATATCCCGCTTGGAGAGTACCTGTAGAAACACAATAACAAAGAACCATCAAAGCATCTTGATCTATTATATCATAAGCATTATAGAATCAGATGTATAATGAACATATAATAGCATTCACAAATAAGAACATTCACATGTGTGCAATTATATGGAAGAAAACTTGAAGAACTTTATCAAACCTATATAGATAGTCTTCCCTCCAAAAGTAATAGGCAACTTAGGAAGGATCCCTAATGGTTGACTGATTCCTCTATTGAAAGCTAACAGATTCTGGGTGACATGGAAAAGCTGATGAGAACCTAAATCTTGCCAAGAATTTGAGGACAAAATGCTAATAGATGTGCCCTCATGTATGACTATTCTAGGTACGACCATATTGTGAGCTTGTACTATAATCTAGAAATGCACATAAGATGGAAGGCGATATTCTGCCAGTCGACTCCAATCAAAAGAAGTGACCAAACTACTTGGATGGGGTGTCATAGGATTGTGAGAAATTCCCTCTTGCTCTATGGGAACAAGAGATATACTCTCATGCACCTAGGGAACGGGAGGATTTCCCTCCAGTCCATTCAAAATTGATGAAACCAAAAGAACCTGAGTGGTATGGGGTTCACTCTCTACTGGAAATGTATGGTCAAGTGAAGGTGAAACCAAGTCTACCATTTTCTCAACCAATGAGTGGTCGAGAATGGACTCATGGGACTCACTTTCAAAGATAGTGGGATCGACCAAAGATGACTTTTGATCAATCACTGGATCAACTAATGAAGGATCAGTGGAAAGCTTTCGATACCCAGTCAGAAGACAAGGTTGAGAAGCTATAAGATTTTCCAACTCTTTGGAAGCTTCATCCATAAGAGGAAAAAGGTGAATGGGATGATTTCCTTCACACAACTTACAGGGAAATTTGACTTTTCTCTTTTTCCCATGAGCTTTACTAGTTGAAGGTTTATCACCAACATGATCACCAGAGGCTTATGACAAAGGTCAATGTGAACATGTAGACCACACTTCTAATATTTTTGGAATACCAGTACAATTCTAAAAAAGGTGGTCACCCTTACATAACATGCAAGGGAATTTCACTTTCCAGAGCTGGTTGGAAGATTTTTCTTCATTAGTTGTATCGGTAGCAATGGTTGCTTAGTTTCCCCCTTGCTTATTTTTTTTTTCTTCTTCTTAGCTTCCTAGTTACTAGAATCTAGAATTTTACTAGGCAAAGAGGAAGAACAAGGTGAAGAAATAGGCGAAGAAGTCGAGGGGTCAACTTTAGGATCAACATGAAGTTGATGTTGTTCAGGTGGAGGAGAACTTGGTCGAAAATAAGTTTGGACACTCGGAACTACCTTGAAAATAACCAAACTGGCATACCAATGATCAATCCAGGAAGGGACAATGTTTCCATATAGGGAGCACCAGTGTTTCCGAAAGAAAAAAAAGGATTAGGATTCCCATCAGAGGGGTTTCATTGACCGGTAGACTTAGAAAATTTTTCCATTAGTATCAACCTAAGATCTACTAAGGAGTATTTCCAAAGGAAATATGTTGTTCTGCGATCAATTATTTTTAGATTTTGAAACATAAAATTTTGCTTTTCATGTTTTAAGAGTCGAGAAAAGGATGAAAATGTGACTCTAGTCACTTTTGTTGGTTTAGTGAGCTTGAAAGGACAAGTGCTCAATGATATTATCAAATTTAAAGAGTCGGAAAAGATCGAAATGAATACTTAGGTAGCTCTAGGAAAATGATTTCCAAGTAACCGTGAACTTCAATATACACCTTAGAAAATAAATTTACGAAGAACTTAACGTACGTGTAGGAAATCTCCCTGAATGTTTTTTTCGGTGCATCATGTTTACAGGGTGGCAGACTCGGCTTCCTATGGATAAAATTTTGCAACCTATGAGGGTCTCCCTTTATATACTCAACGATATGGGGAGCACAAGTCCGTGCTAGCACTGTCTAATGCAAGAGTATTGTGAATGACAACTACTGAGTTTTATAGGCAGTAGAACATGTCTCTAGCCTAGACCACTAAGTATGAGTGTGAATGTTTCAAATGCTCCTTACATTAATTGATAGATTTTGAAGTGGATCTTGAAATCATGTTTCAGTTTCAAGGCCTTAACAATGTCACATGAACACCTATGATGTAACTATATGAGAAAAGGAAAAAAATTCATTTCAATGAAAGCTAGACTAATCAAGGGAAGAAATTTCAATCAATAATGCATCACGCAAAAATTCCTTCCACAAACTTTCATTTTCGTCTTCCAAATGAAATTTCAAAAGTAAAAATGATTTTGACTTTTCACTATCCTTAATGCAACTTTTTCAAAAGCAAAACGATTTTGACTTTACTAAGATGCATTTATATTAATTATGCTTTTATTTTCGTTTTGAATGATTTGATGCACCTAATACAATTTTTAGCTTTTAATCACTGAAAAATGTGATCTATTTTCAATGATGAATCTCAAAAAATAACTTTTCAATGCAGCTAATCTAATGCATTTTCACGAAAAGTAATTTTCAAAATACAAGCTAAAACAAATGCAAAATAATGTTTTCAATGATTTCCATAGAAAACAATACTCAATCAATCAACAAAACAAACATCTCAATGATGCCAACAAGTAACAAGTAGTGACCAATTGACTAGAAAACCTAGAACTCAATCAGATTTCACTTCAAAGAAAATGAGACAAATTTTGTGAATTAATCAAGAAAATCAATCAAAAAACCGACAAATCCAAGCATACATGATAGGAAAAGACCCTAAGGGCCAAGATACACTAGATTCTAAGGAAGAAACCTTAAAAATGATCACATTCAAGGATCATCACTACTTTATATACCCAAACCTATTATGATAGGGTTATTATCACTACCTTTCATAAGAAAACCGTGATGGTTTGGGTGATCATCACTACTTTGTATAACAAAAGTAGTGATGATTTCAGCGCGACCAAATAGTGAAGAAATTTGTTTCCATCGCAACTATACAACTAAAAACTCATGATGCCATCGTGACTGTGATAGCTAAACCCAGGATGGGCGAAGAATATGGGAAAAAAAAGATTCCAAGAAATGATCTATACTTATCACTCTAAGGCAGTAATCAGTGATGGTATAAACCCAGGCTAATGCTGACAAGCCGATAAATCTACAATTGGTTTAACCAGTCATAGGATCTGATTGAAGGAATGGATGGAAAGGGTTATAGCTTCCCCACCAGAGTCACCATTTTTTTCTCTAGGTAAATCCTTTTTGCAGATTGAGATGATCCCTCTAGCTCAATGAGTGGGTCTAGCAACCAAAGTGACAATCTATTAGACACTTTCCTAAGTTGAAATTGAAAAGAGAGATGAAGAAGATGACCTACCTCGTTCTGATGCTATCTCGATCTTCTTCGTTGAAGACCTTGAATCACTTGTGTCATGGGCTTGTTCCTAATGCTCTCAGAATTTATGCAACTGCACAAGAGATCAAGACACAACAAGGCATGCAAAACCAAATATCATATTAGAAGAAACCTACTTAACAAATCAAGGAATGTTAAGCTAAATGCTACATGAGCATACACATTTAGGGACAATGAAGGAGAAGTTGTATATTAATAGAAAATAAGGGGAAGCATACAACCAAGCCTTGATGTTGATAGGATCTCCTTTAATGAATATCGAAATCCAAGCTAAGCTCTCCAATCACTCCTTCTCCAAGCCAAATGAGTAGTATATAGGCACAATTTTAGCATAAGGGTGAAAATAGACATAAACCAATAGACCAACCATTTGGGGATGGGAGAGGATGAATATATAGGCTAGGGAAGGGAGTTAGGATCTCTCCAAAGATAGGAGTAGGCCCTCATCTCAAGGAGGTAGCTCATAGGGATAAGACCAAGAGGCCACGTTGGAATAATTTGACCTCATCTACACCGAACAACCTCTAGCTCGCCGCTTTGGAAGCTTCTCATCATATTTGGGAAAATTTCCTTTTTGGGATCATCACAAGTATACAATTAAACAAAGTGATGCCATCATGGGCTGAGTATAATGTAACAGACAATCATCGTTGTTTTTAGTCTCATCAGGGCGATGATCCTCAAATTAGGGTTTAAGAGCTAATTCCTTTAGGGGAAGCTCAAGGAATTTTCCAGTGAATGTCTTAAGAAGGATATGAGTTGCATATATGAATGAGTACACTACATATTGGTCATATTTGGGCACTTCAAGGTATTTCATAGGGAAGTACAAAATATTGTGTAAAACCCCCATATTATGTCGGCAAGCGAGCGCAGGCACCATGTATTCATTTTTCCACTGCTCTGCCATCGTTTGTCATCGTACCCCTCCGCCACCTCCTCGACCACATCATTAGTCATCTCATCCATATTATCACCATGTAATTAATTCAAATTTCCCATAGTCGCGTTTAATTTCATTCTTTCCCACCCATTATTCTGTGTTCTTTATAAATTCTCGTTTCTTTTACTCATTTCATTTCCCATTATCATCTGCTCTTGCTTCCATGGATCCAATTGTACAAATTGCAACTCCAATTAGAATCACCCACCACTACTTAGGTATTTTCTCAATATATCTAACATTGAAGATTATCAAAATTTAAAAAAAGGCCATTTTAGCAGATTCTTCTTCCCATATTCCATTGATGGACACCGAAAGGGATATATTTGAACCAGTTTGCTCCATTAATTACATAGAAATTTGCCAGAATGTTCTTCTCAACCAAGTTGAGTCTCTTGTATAAGTTTTTACTGTTAGGTCAGGTGTTTTAGATGCCATAATTCCTCAAACCCATGTCTTCCCAAAATTCATATATTGGCAGGTCTCTGACCTCTATCCTCAAAAATGTTTTGTCATGAACAAACTAAATGAAAATATTTTTCAAGTGTTATGTTTTCCTTCCTCAAGTTCTTGTACTCCTTTCTCAAAGAAAATCTATTTTCTACTTTCCAAGACTTATCTGGGTTGAATTATGCTCAATTGACTTTCGTTTTAATGCTCGATGGGAACAATTTTCTTATGGAGCCTACTTATTTTCCTTTGGGTACTTTTTCCGAGGAGGTTAGAATTATTCTTCAAATTCTAGCCAATATTAAGGAACGAAAAATACAATTATTATTGATAGATCTATCCAGGGAATGTTTAGTTTAATGATGAATCCTGAAGCAATTTTTGACATACCTATTTCTGGGAGAAGATGGTTAATTCTCAATTGACATATCTTTCCCTCGCTGGATGTTTCATATTTCCTTTTATAATTACTTACCTCTTCTTGTATACTCATGTTGAAATATTCATGCACCTAGGATTGAATATCATATACCCTAACAAGAAAAAACAGTCAGTGGTGTTTTGGACTAATGTGGTAAGAAGTAATGCAAATAATGAGGGATTGATGTACTTTATCACTTTTTTTATCAATTTCTTACTCAATCATAAACAAATCTCCTCCACCTTGCATATTACCAAAGGCCCGGTCTTTTTTTTAGCTCAGTAAAGATATTAAAGTAGGTGATTGGTATCTATTTGAAGATTATGCAAAAATTAGATTATATGGAGCAGAACTTTCCCCCTACAGGCACCCTACCTTTGTGCCTATGAGACTTTTTTCATTAGAATTTATCAAGAAGAGTTTTAATGTTGATAAAGTACACTTTGTTCCAGCAAAGAAAGGGCATCTATTTAAATTGCCAAAGACAGTGGGACCTTTTACTGTGAATAACAGGAAATCCATAGGAGAAGTGCAGAAATATCTTGAAGATATGAATTTGCAGTTGGGTGAGAAATGGGAATATGACCCTCACCATATTATTTCAAACAGGAGAGTGGAAAATTCTTATGCTCCCTATGTACATGAAGTAACCAGATATATAGAAATTAACAAATGGAGGACAAACCAGTTTGTCAGGAGGGGTGGAGATTGAAAATCCTCATCAAAGTGAAAAGAATTTAAAGAGAGATAATGAAGATGTCATTGATTTGGAGGCAGAAATAGACAAAGGTACTAAAAGGGTTAAACTACATGAGGGGGGTAGTTCATCATCAACATTAGGTTTTCAATTATAGTTAGGATAAGTTATTTGTACACCATCTTCTCTTGTCCTAGAAGAGACTGGTCAAAGCTCTATTTCAATGATAAAGTAGTTGTATTCATAGATTGAAGAAAATAACAGAAAAGTTAAAGAAAGCATCGAGTCCCAATTGAAAGCTCAATTTATCTTTGATTACCATACTAGATTGCTTTCTTCCATGGATTTGGAAAGAAATAAGGTCAAACTAGCTTTCTTTCATCCCTCTGCTTTAACTGTGTCTTCTTCATCAGGTTCCAAGACTATCAACTTGACATTAAATGCTAAAATGATACCACTACATGATAAAATCAGCCTATATAGGTAGACTAAAGAACTGATTTATAGTGATTTGAATAAAAATTCTTTGGCTGCGAGTAGATCTGAAGCTTTCATAGAGAAAGTGGTTAATCAATTGAAATTAGAAAAATAAAATTCTAGAGTTTTAACCACTCAAAATGAAGAATTAAAGAAATTTATTGCTAAAATTGGTGTCAATCCATAGGATAGAAGTGTTGTTCAAAAAAATTTGCAGGGAGCTGAAACAGAAATTTAGGTGCTCAGGAAAAAGTTGAAGATGCATTCTATAAAATATCCTATGGCTTCAGAAGTAGCACAAGTGGAGAAACAAAAGGAAGTAGTAACTAATGAACTCCTGCAAAGAAATGATGAGAATTCCAAGCTAAAAAATATGAATTCAATTTTGCAACAAAAGATTGGCTCTCGTGTTTGTACTATGTTAGTACAAGCAAATTCTGAAGACCCAACTAATAAACTAATTAGAGTCATGACTCAGCTACAAATTTCTGAGAATGAGATGAAGAAAGTTCAAAGAGATTATGAGAGTTCCTTGAAGACTATAAAAGCCACTGAAAGATACTTGGAAATGTTTAGGGAGAATGTTGTTGTGTATAGAAATGATTTTTAGGTAGATTCTAAAGAATCTAAAGATCTAAAAGAGAAGGTGAAGGGAAATATGTCCCTTATTCAAGCAAGAGAAATTATATGGAATGACACCATCCATACTATAAGGAACATGTGGGAATAATTGTCTATAGTAGAAGAGGAGAAGATCATTATCAGAGGCATAGAAAACTTCATCACTACTAATAAGAAAAACTTACAACAACAAGCTCAGTTTGCTAAGAAAATGATTGATTCCCTTAACTCGAGATATTTACATCAATTAAGGGAATTAGGAGTTGAAGACAGAACTGAGTATGCTTTAGAAATTAATAAAATGATTATGAAAAACCTATACAGGAAGAAAACATAGACAAAATTAACAGAGGTAAAAGAAGTTGTAATGAAATTCAATATTGATTTTGATAAAAGAACTAGAGTAGGTTTGCCTTCATGCTGGGACCAGCAGGGAAATCTATTACCTTGGGAGACTTATGAAACTTTATTGGTGGAGGCCAAGAGGAAAATCAGTTCAACTCATGAAAGAACAATAGTGCTGAAGGGAGCAACAATTTTCAATTATTTACCCAAGGATTTTCAACTTTTATGGTTAATGAGAACTCTTTTCATTGAAAAACCAACATACAATAGAATTACCAACTTCAGAATTGAACACACTAGGTTTGTCAAGAGTCCCAGTTCAGATACAACCATCTAGAAAAAATGCAGAGAATGGATGTCATCAACAACAGTAAGTGCAGAAGTTGAACCTTCATCTGCACCAGAGTCTCAAATTACTAAATGAAGCAGTGCCACTTGTCATATATCAACTTCTTTTTAGATGTTTTTGAAATGATGTATTTATGTTTTATCTTTTTAAAAATGTAATGTTTGAAAGAGAAATTAATTTCAAAGTAGTTTAGGAAGTTAACAATTTTTGTAGTTGATAGTTTCTTAACTGTCATTTTTCAAATTTTGGCTAAATCAATTTAGAAAGAGAAGTGAGGGTTTCAAGTTTTGGACCTCATAAGCAAAAACTACTTGTATTCTCAATCTTCATTGGATTTGAATAAATATTTCAAAGTGATTCCAGACACCTGTTGAGTATAAAATGTGTTTCCTGTTATCTTTCATTTTATGTTTTTCTTCATAGAAGAGTGTAATGAAATTGTTGTCATTTAATTTTACAGTTCCGCAAAATCAAATTCCTGTGAGTTAAAGTTAAAAGTACCTTAATTATGCGCTTTTATTTTCTATATATCATTCCATGTTAATTACATATTTCCTCTAAAGTTGAAGACAAAATATTCTGCATTTAGCATCCTATTGTTGAATACTTTCAACTATCTTTTCTCACTGCACTTCCATTAAAATTGTATTCAATATCAAAAGGCCACTTTGAAATGTTGTTTTTTCCCATAGAATATTAAGAGGAACTCTCTTTATAATTATAATTTTTGGGGTTTTAAAGCAATGGGACAACAAACTTATTTCATGACAGTTTTAAACAAATGCCTTGGGCACTGACCTCTCCTCAGCCGTAGGTTGTCTTCCAAGGTACAACAACATGGATGTGTTCAACTGCAAGCAATGTGCTTGACACAAAAATGTAAGGTAACTAGTGTATTGTTATGTTTATTTATGCACTGACAGTTATGGAAATATGATGTAGGGGATTGCATGGAAAAGAGACTGCCATGAAAATTTGAAGAAGGCTTAGGTTGAGATTTCCTTTGGAAGCATTGTGAACCATGGGGATTGAGTCATGGTGTATGTAGCCAACCTTATGCTTTTGGTCTTTTGGTTATTTGTTGTGATTGATCGTGGCCTTGTTTGTGTCTAGTGCATGATCATTCTACTTTTGTTGCGATGTTGTATCATTGTTGGTTCTTCGTGTTTTTTATTGTTCATTTCCTTTATGTTTGAGTCTCGAGAATTGGTTGGGAAATATCAAAGTTAATGGAGCTCGGGAAGAGTTGAATGAAACCTAAAAGATAAGGGAAAACCTAGATGAAGCTCAGTGCATGTGTAAGGGAAGTTGAAGGCAAGAGTATGACAACCAGTTGGATTGGTTAGGTCTATTGGTGTAAATGGACAATGGCAGGACAATAATGAGAAAATTAATAGGAAATATGAAGTAAATGGATCTGAGGCATCAGATGCCTTGTCTATGTTGGGAATGATTTTTCTCAATGTTGCGCATGGTGTGCACATATAAAGGGGGTTCTCTTAATGTTGACCTTATGATATCTCGTAATTATGTTATGATCATGATTATGTTGATGTTTATATATGTATACATGTATGTATGTATGTATGTATGTATGTATGTATGTCATGTTTGACAGGGTCATCATGGATGATGGTTGTTTCATGCTAATGTTTATATGTATATATGTGTGTATGTATTGTAGTTGTCTGATAGGATCATGATTGTTTTATGCTAAATTTTATGTATCCATGTATCTATGTCAATGTCTGACAAGGTTGTTAGGGATTCTTCTTGTGAAGGAATGATTTCTTATGCAGATGAATGGCATGACGAGGTTCCTGGTTCATGGGGAATCAAGTGAGGAGAGTAGTCACGACAAATATACAAGGTCAGTATAATGTGGATATGAATTGATATTGTATGCTTGTATTATGCATATTTTTATGCTATGTCAGGTAACTCTGAGGGATACATCAGTTGAATGAAAGCAATGAGATCTGAGGCATGTTGGGACAAGCATTTATAAGACACTGGAAGCAAGGTTGCTTGGTAGAGACAATGTGGTTTTGGATGTGTGGTACTATTGTTGTGTATGTGTTGTAGATGTTGTACATGTTGCATCTGTGATGTTGTGTGCATGTGGTGCTGTGTATACATTGTGTGTGTACATGTTGTTTATGCAATGTTATGTACAAGGTGGTATAGATAGTGTTGTATGAATATTGCATATGCAGTGTTGGGTATGGATGGTGTTATGTACTTGTTGGATATGCAGTGTTGTGTACATATTTTACTATGTGCATGATGGATATGTGGCGTTGTGTGCATATGGTTTTGTGCACATGTTGGATATGCAGTGTTGTGTACATGGGGTGTTATGTACATGTTGTATATCCAGTGCTACGTACATATGGCGTTGTGTGCATGATTGTACAAGTGGTGTTATGTACCTGTTGTAGATATGGTGTTGCGTGTAGGTGATGTTGTGTACATGTCGTGTTGTGTTGCATGCAAAGTGTTTGACATGTATTGTGTGTTGTTGTAAATCGGGTATAGATGTATTATGTTGTGTTCTACACCTGGTGTGGGTACATGTATTGTGTGGCATTGTACATAGGGTATATATGTACATAATGTGTTGCACATCGGGTGTAGGTGTATGTATTGTGTAGTGGTGTACACTGGATGTAGGCATATGTATTGTGTTGTGTTGTACATTAGGTGTATTTGTATGTGTGGTATGTTAGGTGCAGGTGCATCTATTGCATAGTGTTGTATGTCATGTGTTATTGTATGTGTGTGATGCACACTATGTGTATGTGCACATGGTTGAGGAGAAGGCACTAGGTGTTTTTCTGGTGTGGCAACCAATCTGGTGTGCGTACAGAATAAGGACAAAGGTAGAAGCTAAGGACTAATTAAAGGATAAGTATCAATATTTTATTTCAATTTTATTATGCATGTGATCTATTATTCTTGTCTATGATGATTACATGTGATCTATGATTCTAGTTTATGATAGTTACATGTGATTTGCGATTGTGATATATGATGTTTGTGTTTCAAGTTAACCTGATGTGATATGATTATACATGATGATTTGGTCAAAGATGCTAGTTTGACTTGTTGTGACAAGGAGTAAACATGATTGCAAGTGTAGCTTATTGACAAGCTACCAATGAGGTATGATGTGAATTTATTTCAATTTATTTTAAATCTAATGGAATTTATGTGTGTGGTACATCAAGCACAGAAATGCCCAGTTGGGTGGTTGAAATTGAATACAAAAATTAGCAACTTCAACAAAAGGAAATGAAAATGCAACAATATGTTGGTAAAGCATTTAGGAGCAAGGCCATTGTGGGACACTGGTACCCAATAATGCCCATTTATTTCCATGAGCATGTTATGACCGGTATGATCGTTGTAAGGTGGGATATGCCTTGGGTTTTGTATCTTTTGACGCAAGTAAGCCTTTCCAAGGGATAGACTCCCCAGGATGGGGGTGCCAATGAAACTTGGAAGGTGTGTGACTACATGGAAGGGGGTGACTGGATTTCTCAAGGGACTATGTAGAAAAGAAGGGAAGGTCGTGGATAGATTTTTTTTGGTCATTAGCATTACCAGATGGAATTAGGTGCACATTGGGAGTGTGCCCTGGAACAATGAGCCAATAACTATTCATTGAGAGGACAAGTGGCGCATGATTATAGTGTTTCACATTGGATGTAGATTTGACATTGCAATGGATTTTGGACTTTCTGGGAAGGAGGTGAATCATGGTATTACTTTGAGGGTGGAGGTGTGAGCCTTTGGATTCCCCTGTTGCAGATACAAGCATCGTATCCTTTTATTTGTTTGACGAGAAAATGTGCATATGTGTATATTTATATATTATTGTAAATATTGTATTGAGCTAGATTTATAAAGCTCCATAGATATTATGGTTATTTTCTGGTTGAAGAAAATATGTATGTGTGTATATGTGGTTATTATTGTAAATATCGTAATGATTTGTGCTATAAAGATACAATAAACGATATGTTTGTCATGTTTTAACAGACGATCATTCTAAATACTGCAACAAGATATGTTATAAATGTCCATGGGAAGTATGCTTCATCTTTAGTAATCTTACTGGTTATAGGTGTCATTGAACACCGAGGACGGTCTTCCCCCAAGGGGAAGGGTTCTGTAACAATCCTGGTTAAAAAATCATGTAAAAATATATAAGACCACAGTCATGGGACATGTATTCCAAACTGAATGGTGGGAAAAACATCCTAGTGGGTGTTTATTCAGTTTATTATGGCTAAGGAAATTGACAAAGGCAATGGGAAAGGCTTTGGAAAGGCAAAATGACATTTTGGCACATTTATTTATGAAAATAAAGGAAATTAGGAGAAAATGGAGGTGAAAGGTCACAGGAAGAGGAAAATGAAGTAAAATAATGGAAAATGAAGAAAAGAGGGGCCTTATCAATAAAACGTCTTATGAGGATTAGTGGGAAGTCTTGGTCAGTGTAAGCTTTCGACATGTTATGATGGAGCTCTTTCCTATTATCTCTCTCTCACTCATACTTTTGGACACTTAGAGATTTATTGGAGCACTCTTGGAGGAGTGTGGCATACTTGAAGTTTTGGAGCAAGAAGGAAAATGAAGAGTAGGAAAGTGCAAGAGGACATTGGGATCAACAACTACAATGATTTTTTCTTGCATGTACCGAGTTGCATGTATGATTTCCTTGCTAGTTTTGGCATGCATGGCATATGCATGTGGTTTATCGGTCATGACCTTCCATTGGCATGGAAGATTGCCTGGATTGGCAGTGGATTTTCCTAGCCCTACCATTTCTTGGATAACCATGGTGTTGTGGATCTATTTCTTTGTTTTTCTAATTAGTTCTCATGTTTCCTTTAGCTTGGGTTGAGTTACTAGTTCCTAGAATCCCTAGTTTGACAAACACTCTAGAAGCCCTGTTACAACTTGGGTTAAGTTACTAGTCTTGGAATCCTTGGTTGTAAAAGCACTTTGGAAGCCCTCCATGGGTTGAGTTATAGGGAAAATTGTAAGGATGGAAGTTTATCTTGTAGGAATTTACAGGGTAAGTTCCTCAGACAGAACACCAAAAGGACACCGCTCACAAACAGATCACAGATCAATACACCAGTATTTTGACGTGGTTAAAACCCTCAGAGAGCGAAACAGTCCACGGCCTGCGCCAACGTGGCTACTACAGGCAATTTATTAATAAAAGAATGAAAATTTACATAAGCTTCTCTCATGCACGGTTAACCTACAAATGACCCTCCATGCGCTTTAATAGAATTCATGGACCAATCAGGTGTTAAGCCACGGATCAAGTGTCGGTAATACCGAGGAGAGAATGAACCGTCGGATCACTACATATCGTGACCGTCGGATTGTAA
>APFE031137474.1:1199-15171 GCA_000404065.3 Pinus taeda
ATCCCATTGATGTTGGAACTGAATAACCTCCTCTAGAATACTATAAATACAGGCATTGGGCCAGAGGAGGGAGGTTGAAAGCTGAACATTCTAAAGGGTAAATGCTGCTGGAATTAGGACTTCCATTGTTGACTTGTGAGGAGAGATCACTATCCTTCCTTGTTGCCATATTGGAGTGGGTGAGCTTGTCAAAGTAGAGGAAATCTCTTGTTGGACCCTGGGAGGAGCTTGCACAACACCAAGGCTCAGGTTGTAATGGTGCCTTTTTTGTTTCCTTAATACAAATTAGTCCATTCTTCTCAATGATTTATTGTTAATGAATTATTTCATGTACTCCTTGGTCTATATGATGAATATGCTTTGTTTTATGAAATATTCAGGTGTTATGTAATCGTTTGACTGTTATGTATGCATGTCTTAAAGTGAAGGAGGAGCTCATCTGGATCAACAAGGCTGGACTGCTACAACAAGCGTTGGATTTGAGGTAGAATCGAACAACACTTGTTTTCTCATAGAATAATGTATATTTAGAGAAGGATTGCTCTTGTTTGTCTTGTTTTTCACTAGAGAGTATTAGACTCCTAGGGAGGTTAGGTTTCTCTGCAAAAATAACTCTTTCCGCATGACAAGGGGGGAGGCTCTGCCTTCCTCTCTAGAAATGCACATTTTTCCCTACAGTTATTCCCCAAGCCTTCTTTGTGCAATCATGAGGGACAATGACTATTGGCCAAGAGAATTGCGCAATGCAGTGACTAAGCCTGCAACCATTACCAGCTAAGTTTGTGCATTGTGCAATCCTAGTAGTCAATAGTGAGACTGGACTATGCATTATGTAGTTCCAGAAGTCAGCCGATATCTGAGCAGCCCAAACTATTCCTTGTGCAGTCTTGGTAGTTGGTCTCTCGACCTCCCGACCAAAATTGCACAACCTTCATGATCAGTCACACAAGTATATTGCTAGGAAGTTCTCAAGTTCATTTTGGTTTTTGACTGACATATTTCATACCATGAGTGTTTCCATGTCTCCAGGTATTGTAGGTTTTCATCTCGCTCTCAATAGTGTAGTTACAATTGTTTCCAAGAAACCAGAGCCGAAGACACTGTCCAAAGCACACCTGGAGATGTAATTAATTAGATGCCTCTGAGCTTTCCTTCTCACGAAGATATCAATTTGTTCATAGACAAGGACATCAAGATATCATAGAAAGCAGCGTCCTGAACAACAGCTGAAGGAAGCATATGAAACACAACAAATGTAGTGAACACATTGAATACAATGGATGCAATGAATGCAAGAGGAAGGTTGTTGACAACACAGAGGCAGAAAAAACTTGCAAGATCAAGAAGATCCACTAATAATGAAAGAAACTTTGGAGACATAGGCTATGAGGTGGTGGTGCAACATGAAGATCGTGTGAAGGCAGAGAATGGAATAGAGAAGGAGTTGCATGTACTAAAGAATCAACTTAGGAAGAACATGAAGCTACATAGGTAGATGAATGAGTTGCAGCAAGAACATGAACAACATGGGTACAATGTTTACTCATAGATGAAACTGTGCGAGTATAAGTTAAATATCATTTCAAGTAGCTGACATGGAGCAGACATGGTGAGAAATGTTGTTGATCACATGCAAGGGATTCAGTAGCATGGATGTCATTATGTGTATGCATGCAATCCAACCCATTCAACGCAATCACCAAGGCGAAGACAAGAAGCAAGTCCAACTGGATCTAAACAGGTACTTTAACAAGTTCATGCATATGACCGCCAACACACACTTGAATATTAGCATGAACACTATGCAACAGTGTGTTGTTGGTTCAACCGCACCCAAGAAGACCATGTGTATATTAGCAGATGATTTGGATGAAGGGGTCAAACCAATGCACCCGTTGCAACAGAGGGAAGAGTTCTCTTCAGCAAGATGTCACCATGAGGTGCATACACACCATCACAGATGACCAAGCTTGGCGTCCACTCACCACCTTCACCATCACAAGCATGTCAAAGAGTTGGTCTCATCACAGCAGACTGAGTGTCAGTAATGTCTTGCAAGGCTTGCTCAAGCCAGGTTGCCTAACATGAGTACATGTGCATTGTAATGTTGAGTCATGTCAAGTGTAAGTCAAGTGTCAATAGTTGGATGTAACAGTCATAGAGTAGGTGAAGAGTCATGGGTGTAGTTGAGCTATCACAAAGGGGAATGTGAAGGGTCACCCCACCCTTTGCTATAAAGATTCACTCATAACTCATTGCATAGGATTTTGGTTAGCCAAGCTTCTAATAAGGCTATCGTGGAAAGAGCTTGGACAATATTGTAATGCACCTTGGCTTCTCCACTCCATGGAGCTAGTTCATTTCGTTGGAGCAGGCGGATGTGGCTATAACATTCCACTGTTGGGGCTAGCAGGTTTACATGGATGTATTATATGATTCGAACTTACAGTTCTTTATATAATAAGAGCCAATGTATTTTCACACATGTATTGTATCTGCTGTAAGACTAATCTTTAACACTTGTAATTCATGTTGTTTTAACTTGTGTTCTACATCTGAACTGATTCATTTGTTGTAATGCATATATATTAATGGAAATGTGTTGTATATGTTGTTATTGTTGTCACGTTCATGTCAACTACTCTATCAGAGATGAGACAAACCTTTCACATGAACCTTGTCATAACAATTGTTGCACTCGTTCCGACTGATCCATGAGTGCTATATGTGTCATCTTACCTTGTATGTTATGACTACCACATCCGAGTGGACTGCTCCAGCGGAAGCCGTGTATGTCCTCAGTGTTGTGTGTTCCTAGCTTAGTTGGGATTGATCCCTTTCAACTTGGAACTCACCATCAACCTCATCTCAACCAACCTGTGTTAGAACCTCTCATACACTTTCCTTGACTCACTACAACGGTCACACTGTTGCTACTGATAGAGATATCTTACTTACCTCTGTGCGACATCGCGGTCAAGGCATTACCTTACGACCCACTGCTCGGACTACTACAACGAACGATAACTCAACCTTTGAAAACTAACATTTTCTATATTGAGTTAATGTATTATGTTTTTCTATATTGTTTTGATTAAAATTCTCTTACAATCTTAAAAAAATTTCATCTAGAGTTCTATAAATATATTTATATATAAATATCATTATTTTATTAAAAAATAAAAATAAAAATAAAAATAATAATAATTTCACAATATTCCATTTAAAATAATTTATTGTAAATCTTATAATATTTCTTCATATTGAAAAATAGTTTAATTTAATTTATAATATAATTAGTGAACATCATGTGCCACAACTTCACACTTACTTTGTTTACCTCATGATATGTAGAAGCATGTCACGAACTTAGCTTTAAGTTATTCATATATTATTTTGGATTTGAAGATTATTCTTCTACTTTGTCGTAGACTGTTGCCTAAAGGAGCCTAATATGTATTTTCTTGGTTGATGAATAGAATTTTGTAACTTAAAAAAAAAAACAACTTAAAAATAAAATAATTATACATGTTAAAGAATTATATATTAAAAATTAGTTTGTTTTATATTAAAGACTTCAAAATGTATATATTACCATTATATAGAAATGAAAAAAACAAAAAATTTACAATAATTATATATAATTAATAGATATATATTATATTTAATGATGATGGTTAACGTCTGCTGAGACCAAATATTAGTCTATCGGATCTAAAGAAACAAATTATTTATTTTGATTTATGATTTATGATTTTATTCCTATGCTCAAAAAGCTTGGAGAGAAGCCTCCCAAGCTCACTATAATTTTGACATTGTAAAAGGCTAGGGAGGTCAGTATTGTAACAAACGTTGTGAAACTAAGATCTAATGTGGTTGTACTGAGGGCACTCTAAGAGGAAGTGGTTTTCATCCTTGATGTTTCTATTCTCACATATATGGCAGATCTTTTCCATCCATGGTGTTTTAGGAACTCGATGTTTCTATTCTCACATATATGGCAGATCTTTTCCATCCATGGTGTTTTAGGAACTGCCCAATAACCTGTTTCACTATGGAGCTCATGAGAATTCGTTATAATCTTTCCTATATTAATTTTCTTCTTTGAGCTATTTAAAATAGAGAGATACATTTGATCTTCTAGGGTGGGGTTGATGACCTTCTTATAATAACTTAATTTTCTTTTAGCTGCTAAATCTTTCTCACACCACTTTTTTTATTTGAACTTAGAAGTAACAATATCTTTAATCTTATTAATGTTTTCCAATGCATCATTCTGATTGATCTCCCAATAGTTTAACGAGGCCCTTGTGTCTTTATGCCACCCCCGATTGAGGCTTAGGTGGTTTTGGCTGGAATTTAAAGCTAGGTTAGGAAGTCTATGCTCGTCTATGTTATTGAGTTTGTGCTTGTACAACAGATACCTAAACACAACTAGGCTCTGAATAGGGGAAAGACCTGCTTCTATAAGGAGATTAGGATAGGGTGTATTACTTTTAATTTTTAGGTTATAAGTTATAAAACGATTCTAGATTTGCTCAATCTTTCTCCGTGACTCTCTGGGGATGTTGAAACCCCAAGCCTCATAACCATATAAGATAACAGGAGTGACTAAAGTTTCAAAGAGGAACTTCTTTTTATCCCACATTATGAGGTTTACTATTTTACAATTATTTTCAAGAACAAAATAAGCTTTCCACCACCCATTAATTGATCTTGTGATGAATATCAATTCCTAGGTACTTGTAAGAATACACTTCCTCCAAGTTACTATTGTCATACATAAAATTAGCATAAGTGTCCTTCTTGGATTTGGTAATCATAAATTTTGTTTTGTCAGTGTTAACAGTCATACCCATGGTAGAGTACAAATCCTTAAGAAGCCTGAGTTTCTTCTGAAGATCATATGGGCACCTTGCGAAAAGAACAATATCGTCAGCATAGAGAAGAAGCATGACGACTATCCTATCTAAGATTGTGCCATCACATCTTGCTTCCTCTAAATAGCCTTCGAGCTTATCGATTTAAATGCCAAATAAGGTAGGGGAGAGGGGGAAACCTTGTTTAACTTCAATGTTACACTTAATATCTTTCGACCACCCCTCATTGCTCGTTAGCTTGGCAATTACATTCTCGTATAACCTTATAGTGGCAACACTCAACTCGAGAGGAACCTTTAGCTTTTCTAATCTATTCCAAAGGTTCTATCTAGGAACTGTATCAAACGCCTTTCTAAAGTCCACAAAGCAACAAAATAAATTAGATTTATCATTACGACATTCCTCCATAATGATCCTAAGCGTAATGAGGTGTTCTATTGTTGAGTGATGCCTTCTGAAACCTACTTGGCTTTTATCCCACTTACCTTCACTTTCAAGCCATATGCTTAACTTATTTTCCAAAATACTACCATATAACTTATCTAAGAGAGGGCTGATAATAATTGTGAGATAATTAGAGGGGTTATTTGTATCCCCACTTTTAAAAATATGGATAATGAGGCTCTCAGTCCAAGGTTTAGGGAACCCTTGCTTGACTGCTTGATTGAAAAGCTTATGGATGTGGGGGATGAGGATAGGACCTCCAATTTTTAAGATTTCCTCCTAGTAACCTTCAATGTCCTTAGAATTCCCATTAGCGAGGCGATTAACTCTAAACTTAATGTCTTATAAAGAGAAAACTTCTTTCGTTTTGAGCATGGTTTCCAAATTATCTATGACATTTGGAGATTCACAAAGCTTTTTAAGATAGGAATTCCAATTGTGAAGAGAAATTTTATCATTATATTTAGTCTTCCTAGTCAAAATCTGCCTCCAAAATTTCTTAGGAGCTACCCTAGAGAGGTGTAAGAGATTCTCCTGTCTTTGACGAATGTACTGCCTCTTTTTCCTTTTAGTCAGGGCTTTTTATATTTTTATCTTGTCCATTTGAAGAGATTCATCAACAGCTTCCTTAATTGTTCTCCTCACACTTTTACAATCTTTGTCATACCATGGATTGGTTTTGCTATTTCTTTTATTATTTGATACTTCAATTGAGAACTTGTTAATAGAATATGAGAGAGTTGTAGTAAAATTATGATAGAGGTCTTGTATGTTGTCTATACTAGATAAAGGGAGCAAATTAGTTTTTAATTCATTTAGAAAGAGATCGTTTTTATTCTTACCAAATATTAAGTTCTTTTGGCTGTAAGTATTATTTTCTATGGGAACTCTATGCATGACAAAATTGAGAGTTGTAAGTATAGGCCTATGATCAGAGTCAAGTTCATGGTCGTTTAAGATGTCAATTTTTTTTATTTCATTGTATAATGTGAGATCGAAAGTAACGCAATCTACCACACTGCTAACAAGTCCATGGATGCAGGTCATATTGCTAGAATTGGGCCACTTCTTTAGACCGTTGCAAATTATGAGATCCTAAGCACTACAAAGCTTAACTAGCTTTGACCCAAACAAATTTTCTCCGAGGTCTTCAGAGCTCCTTTTGTACCTACTAGCCAGAGTATGGTCTTCGTCTAACTAAAGAGGATTAGGGTTGGAATGATTGCTTAGAATAATAGCTTGGTTGTTTGAAGTTCAACCATTGAAGTCACCTATTAAAAGATATTACCATCATTCCTTAGGCTAGAGATATCATTCTCTAAACCATTGTAAGGGCTAATTTTATCTAGATTCTTCTTCTTATAGAAGTTAGAATTGAAGGGGGAAATAACATATTGCTATGTAGGACTTTTTATTATTGATGTCACTGATCTCTATCCAACTATATTGGTTGTGAGGGTTGTTTTTATAAATCCTAGCATATGGGAAGATGTTCTTCTTAATGTAACACGCTATTCACCCAATGCCTCTACAGGAGGATCGCTTGTTCTAGGTAGACCATACTGTAAAGCCATCTATGTTAGGGGCCTTAGATTCCTCATGCTCCCAAGTTTCAACAAGCAAAATAATATCAACATCATTTGAAATCCAACTTATTTTGGGGCCTTTGTTCCACGAGAAGCCTTGACAGTTCCAAGACATGATCTGGAGCATGTTTAATTGCTATTGATTCTTATATTTTTTGTTTCTATCTCGAATAAAGGCTTTTCTATCTCCGATTATTGCCAATTTTCCTTCCTTTCTAGCTTATTTTACCTTTTGAACCTCATTTCTTAATTATGTTTGATCTTCTGGAATGAGATCTTCATTTATGAATATTCCCGTTCCTTTTAGACTTGAGATTTTACTAAGTATGTCGTACCTATGATCAGTGGAGCTCACCTTTATGTGGACTAGTCTTCCTTTATTTTCGGTTAAATTTTCTTCTGTGAGACGCATTGGTTCAATTTGTAATTTATTATGTAATTCTGTCTGGGCTAATTCTAAAGTATCCTCATCTACTTCCTCTTTTAAAATTAAAATATAAGGTTCAAGGCCCTTTTGTTATGTTCATGGTCTAATTCTATTAATTTTTTCATTTCATCTTTAATTGGTTTGATATCTAACTTATCTACCACATTATTTAGGGTTAGACGGCTATTAATTTTTTCTTCTAGTTATTTAATCATCTATTTCATTTTAAGAATCTCTAAAGTATCAACATCTCCTCGCTGGGATGGTTGGTTAGTATCTTGGATTTTTCTTTCTATAACCTGCAACCTAGTCTCCATTGCCTCCATTTTAGTCTCTAGTAGTTTTATTTTATTTTCTATTTGTTTTTGGATCGTGTCTTCAAAAGATGCAAATTTATTTTCTAGCATGGCTTTTAACTCTTTTTGTAGCTTGGTTTCTCTTTCTTCTCTACGTTTCTCTAAAGACTCTATATACTCATAAAGGCCTTGTAGAGTCACTGTGTTAGATCTGCCCTTGGTAATCTTTGGTAACTGTGGTGAAATATTCATACTTGAAATTATATGAGCAAATATGCATTATAAAAAGGAAAAGATAATGAATGTGTGCACCTAATATTAGCAAACTTGACTGTAGATCACCCGTGCCTTCCACAACTCGCACACCAAAGATGCGGGCCTCAGAATGCCGGTTTAAATGTTGAAGAATATATGTGAGCCTTTGCTAGCGAGCCTCAAAATTGATCACTGAAGATGCAAGCCTTGTGGTCTTATATCGTAGACGAAGTGTACATATAAAGTATGTGTTTAACTCTTTCATCGAGCCTAAGAACTCTTTTACCGAAGAATATATGTGAAGAATGTGAGGAAGTGTATATATAAAGTACATCTTTAACTCTTTCGCCGAGCCTCAAAACTCTTTCACTGAAGAAATATGTGAAGAATGCAAGCAAGTGGATATATAAAGTACGTGTTTAACTCTTTCACCAAGCCTCAGAACTCTTTCACTGAGGAATATATGCGAAAAATGCGAGGAAGTCTATATATAAAGTACGTGTTTAACTTTTTCACCTCGCCCTAGAACTCTTTCACCAAAAAATATATGCAAAGAATGCGAGGTGTATATATAAAGTACATGTAGCTCTTTCACTAAGCCTTAGAACTCTTTCACCAAAGAATATATGTGAAGAATGTGAGGAAGTGTATATATAAAGTATGTGTTTAACTCTTTCACCGAGCCTCAGAACTCTTTCATTGAAAAATATATGCAAAGAATGCAAAGAAGTGTATATGGAGGAACTGTATATATAGAATACGTGTTTAACTTTCAGCGAGCCTCAAAACTTTGTCACTTAAGTATACTCTTTCACTGAAAAATATATGCAAAGAATGCGAGGAAGTGTATATCGAGGAACTGTATATATAGAATACGTGTTTAACTTTCACCGAGCCTCAAAACTCTGTCACCAAAGTATATATAGAGTACGTGTTTAATTCTTTTTTCAAGCCTCAAAACTTTTTCACAAAAGAATATATGCGAAAAATATATAAAATAAGTGTTTAACTCTTTTAGTGAACCTCAAAACTGAAATATATAAAGTACGTGTTTAACTCTTTTAGCAAGCCTCAAAACTCTTCATAAAAAATATAAATATTTTAATAAAAAATTTTATTGTTATTGATATCTTTTAAAATCTCCATATAATAATTTTATTTAAAATAAAGTAATTATACATATTAAAAAAAACATGTAAAAAATAAAACTAAAGGAGAGTGTCCAAACACATATTTTTACAAAAGAAATTTGAGATATATCAAATGAATGAAAATGTTAGAGTAATAATTGAGTGAATGTATTTTATTTGGTTCCCAAAGAAAATATGTACTTTTTCATAAACTTCAATAAATTTCGAAATAAATATTTCAATAATAATAATAATATAATTACTATAAAATATATATATAATCTCAACTCGAACAACATCTCGCGTTGTTTCTTGTTTCTTGGTTTTCTTGCGACGCTTTCAGCAGCCTTGTTTCTTGTTTCTTGGTTTTCTTGCGACGCTTTCAGCAAAGGGCAAGTCCGGGGTTAAGTTGGCTTCCCATTCATCATGAAGCAGTTGGTATTCCTGGACGAGAAGGGAGAGTCGTGGAACTTCCGTTACACTTGTTTTAAGAAACAGAGCCAGAGATATGTGCTGAACGATGGATGGAAACGCTATACGCAGCGCAAAAATTTGAAGGTAGGTGATCTTCTTCTCTTTGAGAGATTGCACTCATGGAATTTACTCACCGTTATTCGTGGTGAGGAGGAATCTGATGGCCGATCAGTCCAGCCTCAAGGCGAAACCAGTGATGTCCAATCAGTGCAGCCTCAAGGTGAAACCAGTCATGTCCAATCAGTCTAGCCTAAAGTTGAAAGCAACAACTACTACTATGCAATTTGGTAAAGAAGTTGATCCAAATGCATGAAGGGAAGGAGAAAGCTGGCAAAATGGGCTTGTTTATGAGTTCGAGGGTTGGTTGCGATTGGGACTTTGGTTTAAGATACCATACCTGCAACCTTTTTCTTTTTGGTTGATCGTTATGGAAAATGTATTTTGTTTTTTCAATGAAAAAAACCGCCTTCTTTTATATATGTTTACATAGTTCTTTGTGGAAAAATGTATTTACTGTTGGGATTGTTTAAGGCAATCGTATATAATTTTGAAATAAAGAAAGAAATTGTTCGGGTTGTTTTATATTGATATATAATTTTAGATTAATTGGTTTTTTGGTTTGGTTCAAGTAGTTTAGAGAGATAAATATTTTGTTTTTAGTTAAATTTATTTTGATTGTAAATTTGCAGTAATATAATTCGGACTATCCACAGTTTTGAGTTTATTCTGTCCACGTTTTAAATCCTAAAAAGGGTCCATCATCAACAAATATAATCTGGATTATCCACAATTTTGTGTTCATTCTATGGATGTTTTAAATCCCAAAGAATCCATCATTCATTTTCTTGGAATCTGATAAATTAGAATGATTTTATAAATATTTAATAGACATAAAAATAATCAAGACTTTTTTTATATAAACATGTCTAGGTTTTAATTTTAATTAATATATATAATATTTATTTTATTGGTTCAGCTGTTTTAGTGACAACAACAATTATATAACAATTAGGCTCTCTTTTGATATATTTGTTTACTTATATGATAATATTATCAATTCCATATACATCTAAAAAAACATCAATTAATTAATTTTAGTGCATGAGATTATAATATTTTTTAATTTTTGTATAAATGTTTAAATTTAAACTACTTCACATCTTTTCTATTTTTAATTAGTCTTTATATAAATTAAAGAGGATGGTAATGTCACTCATTTTTACAATATTCGAATAGAAAAGACAGGTAAGCACAAAGTTTCTCATTCTTTTTAGAGCGTGGACATCACTCTTATTTTATTTGTTGTAAGAGTTTCAACAGTTTTTTATTTTTTATAAATTTTATTCTTATGAATATAAAGTAGAAAATAATTAAAATAATTTTAGGTTGAGCTGATTGTTAAACTATTTATTGTAAATTTAAAATTTTAAAATATATTTTAATTTAGCTATTTATAACAATTATAAAAAGTATATTTTAAAATAAAAAATCAATATTTAAAATTATAAAATTTTCAAAAAAATTCACTTATAATTTAAACAAAAAAAAACTAAAAACTTTACTTAAAAAAAACTTTAACAATTTGAACTGTCAATAGGAATGCTCTGTAAGAAAACTTGAGGTTAAAAGGGAGAAAGAGAATAAACAACTGAACGACTTCAACGAGAATAATGAACAATTATAATGAAGAGGGAATTGCTTTAGATTTTTATTAAAACTATGTTGCCGTATCAAAGTCGTCGTGGTTATCTTTAAGAGTTGTTTTATATTTAAGAATAGCGTACTCCAAACCAATTGCAAATGCAAAGACTCGTAGCTCTTTGTCCTCGAATTCCAGGCCATAATTGTTAAATCTAGAAGTTAGATCTTACTCTTGGATTTCCATGTTATTACTATAGTAAAAAATGATGTGTGAAACATGGTATTGAACTTAATTTATTAAAAACTAGTATACTTATATTAGTATAAAAATACTAATGTAGTTTATATAAGTCAAAGGTTTCATTTGTATCTATTATGAGTAAATATATAAGTAATAGAAATAATTAAAAAAACTGGTTATAAAAAATATTATTATTACTACTATTGATAATTTAATTAATTATTATAAACCCAAGGTATATAAACCCTAAGATAAATATTATAAACAGTAAGATAAACCTGGTTGACCATGGTTGAGACAACCCTTGTCACAATGTGAGATTGCACCATGGTTGACCATGCTTAACCATGGATTTTGATATGAAGACAATTGTTGCCACAATGTGACATTGCACCATGGTTGACCACCATGGAGGTTTTGATATGAAGACAATCTTTGCCACAATGTGACATTGGACCATGGTTGACCACCATGGATGCTCTTGATATGAAGGCAACCTTTGTGACAATGAAACGTTCAACCGTGATTGACCATGATTAACTATGGATGACCATATTTGATATTATAAAACATTGTTAACCATGACTTATTATGGTTGAGCATCATTAACCATGTTTTACCATGATTATTATATAGAGATAATTTTTGTGATCATGTGTCATTGGACCATGTTTGAGACCATGATTGATTTTTATATTGAGACAATATTTGTCACAATTAACATGGTTGACAACAATTTAACAAGGTTCCACAATTGATTTTATAAAACGTGGTTTCCCATGGTCCAATAATATTAAACATATTATAAAACCAAGGTATATAAACCCTAAGACAAATATTATAAACATTAAAATAAATATGGTTGTCCATGGTTGGTTTTGATTATTGACTTTTATTTTTAGACAACATTTGTCACAATTGACATGGTTGACAATGATTTAACATGGTTGACCATGATTCATTTTATAAAACATTGTTTCCCATGGTTCAATAATATTAAACCCAAGGGATTAATATTATAGAACCAAGGTCTAAGAAAAATATTATAAACATTAAAATAAACACGGTAGTCCATGGTTGATTTTGATTATTGATTTTTATATTGAGACAATATTTTTCACAATTAACATGGTTGACAACGATTTAACATGGTTGACCACGATTGATTTTATAAAACATGGTTTCCCATGGTTCAATAATATTAAACCGAAGGGATTAATATTATAAAACCAAGGTATATAAACCCTAAGACAAATATTATAAACATTAAAATAAACATGGATGTCCATGGTTGATTTTGATTATTGATTTTCATATTGAAACAATATTTGTCACAATTAACATGGTTGACCGCAATTTATTTTATAAAAAAATGGTTTCCCATGGTTCAATAATATTAAATTGAGGGGATTAATATTATAAAACCAAGGTATATAAACCCTAAGACAAATATCATAAACATTAAAATAAACATAGTTGTCCATGGTTGGTTTTGATATTGTGACAATTCTTGTCACAATGTGATGTTAGACCATTGTTGAGCATGCTTAACCATGATTGATTTCAAATTGAGACAATATTTTTCGCAATGCAACATTAGACCATGGCTGACCATGATTGAGACAATAATTTTCACAATGTGATGTTAGACCATGGTTGACCATGATTGTTTTCCATATCGAAACAATATTTGTTCCAATGCGATGTTGGAAAATGGTTGACAATGGTTAATTTTCATATTGAGACAATCATTATCACAATGCGATATTTGACCATGGTTGATGATGGTCGGCTATGATTGACCATGGTTTACCATGATTGACAAGGGAATATAAACCCGCAACCCAAGGGAATAATAAACCCAAAGGATTAATACTAAAACATTATTAACCCAAGGGAATAATATTAAATCCAAGCGACTAATATTATAAACCGTGAGATAAATATTATAAACATTAAAATAAACATTGTTGACCATGGCTGAATTTTATATTGAGATAATCCTTGCCACAATGCGACATTGGATCATTGTTGACCATAGTTCATTTTCATATTGAGATAATCATTATCACAAAGTGACATTCAACAAAGGTTGGCTATGAATGACCTTGTTTGAGCATGATTTATATCATGAACCTAAGGGGTTAACACTAAAAACTTAACGGATTATGAACCCACGCGAATAATATTAATCTCAACGGATTAATATTATAAACCCAACATATATAAATCCTAAGATAAATATTATTAACACTAAAATAAACATGGTTGACCATGGTTGATTTTCATATTGAGACAATCCTTGCAACAACGTGACATCGGATCATTGATGACCATAGTTCATTTTCATATTTGATATCATGAACCTAAGGGGTTAATACTAAAAACTAAGGGATTATGAACCGACAGGAATAATATTAAACTGAGCAGACTAATATTATAAACCCAACATATATAAACCCTAAGATAAATACTATAAACACTAAAATAAACATGGTTGACCATGGTTGATTTTCATATTTAGACAATTCTTGCCACAATGTGACGTTGGATCATTGTTGACCATAGTTCATTTTCATATTGGGATAATCGTTGTCA
>APFE031137474.1:18045-106456 GCA_000404065.3 Pinus taeda
TCATTCCAAAAAAAAAAAAAAAAAAAAGAAACAGAGAATAATGCTCTGTTTCTTAACACAGAGAAATTAAAATTGTTTCCTCAAGACAGAGTTTCACACACAAATAAAAAAAAACTTATATTTATTAACAATACTGAGTGTTACAGAATTTTTCCTCTAACAGAGTGATTACAGCAAAAATGCTTCAAATGAAGTTTAAAAAAAATTTACTTTGTCTCTGCTTGGAAAATTTACACTGCTTTGTGTAATTTTTTTCTTTTCGCTTCTTGATTCTTGATTAAGCGCTGCTGCATATTACATTACATTTCAACCACAAAAAGGCATGACATTATGTTTTACATGTGTCGTAAACAAAAAAACTACTCCCTTGAATTAAAAACAATAAAAATAAATGCTTCACCTACATTCACCAACTGCAGTAAGTTTTCATTAACTACTTCACATGGCGATAAATTAATATCTCGTCCTTCACCTCCCTTTCGAGAGAACCATTCCGTAGATCTTCGATGAGAGCAGACGTTCCACTTCCAAAGGCCTATGATTGTCATGAAGGAAAAAGTCAAGTGAAGTCTTTTTTTGTTACAATTTAACACAATCATCAACATTCTAGCAAGGATCTCGCCCCAAACGAAATTCCAATCCACTCTCCAATTTTCATATCGAATTAACAATTTCTCATGGTTTTTTTCATCTCCTTTAACAAACATGTTACTACTAGTTTTTATGTGTTCATTTTGTCATCATGGTTTCTTAGTATGTCATTTTCAAATATTGATTTTTTGTATGGTTTACTTAGAATACACTCATGCAATGTAACTATATATGAGTTGCCATGTCTCCCTAGATTGATCTTTTGTAATTTTTTTGAACTAGTCTTTGGGAAGTTAATTTTCGTATCTAAGGTCTTTACTAATAGGAATGGTGAATTTTTTCTTCACTATTGGGAATATGGGACCTTGGTAGAAATAAGCTATCAATGTAATAACAACTATCAATAATATAATGATACTTATGAAACTTACCAAAAAAATGGTATAAAAAGACTTTTATGTTTCATACTATGTTGTTTATTATTATTATTATGTGAATAATAGTTACACACACACACATAATGGAAATTTATGTTTAGTAAAATATTTTTTTGTAAGTTTGGCATTGGTGAAGCTACATCATGGTCATGTCCAAGAATAACACTCAAATAGGAGAGTAACCAAACCGGTGACTTAAGATTTAAGAGTGCCTTAACAAGGCACCCAATACCCCATGGACTTAATAAAATATTATAAATATTGATGAGATTGATTATAGTATATGTCTAATTTTTATATTAATATTCAATTCATTTTACAATATGAAAATGCAAAAATATTATAAATACTGATGAGATTGATTACTAGTATATGTCTAGTTTGTATATTAATATTCAATTCATTTTACAATATGAAAATGCAAAAATATTATAAATATTGATGATTTTGATTATTAGTATATGTCTAATTTGTATATTAATATTCAATTCATTTTACAATATGAAAATGAAAAAATATTATAAATATTAATGAAATTGATTATTAATATATTTCTAACTTTTATATTAATATTCAATTATTTTACAATATAAAACCGCAAAACTAAATAATTATTAATTTTAATTCAAATTAAAATATCAACCATATTTGTTTATATATATAAAAAATGATACGTTAACATACCAGGAAATTTTAACCAACTTATATACCATATTGTAAAGAAAAATATATATACATATCACGAGATGAATCTTATAGAATAATAATTATTTCCCTCCACCTCTTAACTTTGCAATAACATGATAAAAAAAATAAGAATTCAATGAAATAAAGGTTTTTAACATTTTAGAGATGCATTAATACCTTTTATTTTTTAAATCAATCACATGATCATAAGCATAAAATAATATAATAATAAACCAACTAATTGAAAAATAACTTCAATCATATATATTTTTTTTAAGAAGGCATAATTATAGTTCTAGTGGCTAGGATTATAGAGTTTTAGCATTGTTTTATCACTATTCTTTTGGCATACTTTATTAAGTATTTACTTTATGACTAAAATAATTTAATGGCTAATAAGATAAAAGAATTAGTTAGTATAACTTAATTAATACATTAATTCATAACATACTTAACATACTTAACTAGCTACTCTAGTTAGTAAACAATTATACAAAATTGTGTGGATAAATTTATGAAATGATTTTTAATGGAGAAACTCCTCTCTACACTAATAGGATGTGTATTTGTTCTATTAATTTATAAAATATAAAATAAGGCCATATAAAATTGTTAATTTCTAACCAATTACCACAAAATTAGGTTAATGATGCTTAGAAAAGAAAACCTTTTTCTAAGAAAAGGTTCAATGTAAGAATGCAAAGCAAGTTTTAATATTGATGGTAAAAAATTATAATAATAACAACAACTAAAAAGCTTAAACAACTAGATAATGTTAATGGGAAATAGGTTTCTCAAGTATAATTGACTATTCCTTAAACATTTGGATAATCTTAATGGGAAATAGGTTTCTTAAGTATAATTGACTATTCCTTGGCCTTTTATTGTGGTGTTTTAGGGTTACTTCTTGCACTACCTTCCCATAATTGATAGTGTCCTTGTTTTTAAACATGATGGATATGCATTTCCCAATATAATACTTGTTGGTTTCTTTTTCCTTTTTCTTTCCACCTCAGGCAAATTAATTGCTAAGAATTTGTCCAAAAGCATATAAAATGATCAAATGAAAAATTTAATGAAAATGCATAATTAAATAGAAAATATAAAAATAAGAGTAATTCAATTATTTTTTTTGATGTTGTATCTTACATTTTTTATCATTCTCTACAAATTCTAATTTTCACTAAAATGTGTGTCAAATTTTCACATAAATCATGTTGTATTATATTTTGTTTATTTTAAATGTTTATTTCACTTTATATTTTCAAATACTTTTTAATGGAAAATTAAGCCATTTCATACTTTGGAACATCTTCAAGTTAATGGATATATTGTTATAGATGATTTGCATCTTATGTCTTCCTTTAGGGAAAATAATTGTCATAGTTCATCATCATTTTTATACTATGTGTTCAAACATCAATATATATATCATAAACTAAATCAATACCATGTACACTCTAGATTCCAAGAATATTATATGGTTACAACTTATGAAGAAGATGATTCCACTTTATCACTAAGGGAAGAACAAGAAATTATAAATAACGAGTCTTATCACAATATATGTAAACAATAAGAGGTACTTCATAATCCCATTGAACAATAAGGATATGAAAATGAAGATAAATCAATTTGGGGAGATGCTGGGAAAGATTCACTTTATGAAGAACATGACCTTATTGAAAATCACAAGAATCAATAGGAAAATCAAATATGTCATGAATCCATCAAGGAAGATAAGTTGAGTGAAATTAAAGATGAGGTTAAGAAGACAAACCTCAATGATGACAACAACTAAACTTTTATTTTTCCTCCTTCTGAAGACAATGACTTTGAAACTCGCACCTTTCTCCAAACATTTGTTTCATACTTTAATAATGTAGAAAGGGAAGAGTTTGTTAATGCATTATTTTATGAAGAACAACCTTATGGGTCAACCATTTAAGATTAAGTTGTTGAAATTATAGATTTCCAAACCCTTGTTTCCCATCCATGTGAAGTGATGAATTATTCCCCTTTTCAAAATTCTGAACTCTATGATTCATCCTTAGATAATTTTGGAAGGTTGGAATTTAAAGAAGAACTCATAGACCTTCCTTCATGCCATGAAGCATGAAATTGTCTTGATGAGTTTGTTCACATTGGAAGAAACAATTAAGATATAAGATAATTTTACATTTAAGTGGATCCTATTTATGATATTCACTATGAAAGTGTAGATGGTATTGATAATCTTGTACATAATGAACATCCAAACTTAGATATTTTTTAAATATGTACTCATACTAGCCTTGAAAATGATGGAATAAATATTCCCAGTCTTTTGGAAAAGGTTAGTTGTGTGGAAGTTGTCATGGATGTTGATTGTCCATTACCTTGTGTTTTAAAAATTATGGCCTTGACCTATGAGTTCTTTCACACTTTTTTCTTTCTCTTTGACTTGTGATTTCTTTCCTCTTGATTTGGATTGCATCATTATATTGTTTTTCATATATCTCAATCATAGTGGAAAAATTGGAGGAATGAACTTGTAGGGTTAGTTTTATCGACATTATCCTAATTGGATAATTAGAGTTTAAAACCTTTTGGGGCCATTTTGAGGCCTTAAATCACGTTTTTTTGGATAAATCCTTCCCACTTAATTTTTACACCCCATGAAACTATTTTACACTCAAATATAATTTCAAAAGTGTAATCATCACATCAACCAAGGTTCGTCTACAAAATTTATGCCTCCTGAAAGTTGACCTACCATTCTTGACCACGATGGTTTGAGAGGATGCCAAATTAGTGCTCGTTACGCATGGAAAATGGGTAAGTGACATGGGGAATTGGAAGAGGACTCTAGAAGGGTCAAATATGCAACTCTAGTTGAGAGTTGAAGGAGTCAAACTGGACCCCTAGTTAGCTATCAGGCAATGTTATAACCAGGCCACTAGAAGGAGAATGAGTTCCATTCATTTTGATTGTATTTGTTATGAAACCAACTTACAAAAAGATAGAAAAGATAGATAAATGCCTTAGAATTCAGCCTTTTCGAGGGGGAAACCTCCTTTACATTACACAAATGAACAATTCTTCGATGATACAAATGAAAATACCTCCTTTCTATATATAGGAGTCTAAGGGGTCATAATATAATCAGATCCGACATAATAATAATAATGTAAGGGTACAATAATAACAATAGTGGGCTTCAATTGGGCACAATAGTAATAATATTGGGACTACATGGGTACATAATAATAAAAAGGGGGTTGTACTAATAACAATAAGGAGTTAGACTAGTAGTATAGGGGCCTAACATGCCCCTCTCCTTCGAAAAGTGTTGTCCTCAATGCTTGAGTAGTTCTTGATGCTTCTGTATAAAATTCTTGTCCTCCCATGTGGAATCTTTAGTAGGTAACTTCTTCCACTTGATGAGATACTATGAAATTGATCGATTTTGTAGTTGTTAGGTTCTTGTTTCTGTGACTACTCCAGGTTCCAATATGATTTTTCATTCCTCTTCAAGTTCTTTCAATATTGTTTGAATTGGGATATTTTGCAAATTTTGAATGAGTGGCCACACTTCTTCATCCTTCTTCCATTCATCCCTTACTTTGTTTAAATCTAATATGGTTGGATAATAGTACAAAACAATGCTTCGACATCCTCATCCTTTCTTGAGAGTGCATTTGCAACAAAATTTTGCTTCCCTTTTCTATAAATGATGTCAAAGTCCTAACCCAACATATTTGTGACCCTTTTTTTTGTTATTCTAAAGATAATAGTTGTTCTAAAAAAGATTTGAGACTATCATGATCCATTTTTACCTTGAAGTGTCTTCCCATTCCGTAAGGTCACCATTTCTTAAGTGCATGTAGTGTTGCCAACATTTCCTTCTCATAAATAGCTTGTTTGAGATGTAGCAGTAAAAATACCCAATCACCTACATCAATTTTTTTTTCACTACGATGTTGATCTACCTGTTGTTTCATTTGATTTTGCACCAAAGTGGCATTATCCTTTAAAAGTTGGAGAACTTGTTGATGATTGATGTGATCTTTCACTGCTTGAAACTTTTTCTTCTTGATATGTTCTTCTATCTTGAGAGCTTGAGGAGTGGTAATTTCTTCCAATGCTTTACAAGATATGGTCGAATTCATTTCTTGATGCTCGATGTGATCTTTCTCTTCTTGAACATTTTTTTTCTTGATATGTCCTTCTATTTGGATAGTTTGAGGGGTGGTAATTCTAGCCAATGCATTAAAATATATGGTTGGATTCATTTCTTCTTTCTTGATGTGATATTTCACTTCTTGAACCTTTTTCTTCTTGATATGTCCTTCTATATTGAGAGTTTGAGGAGTGGTAATTCTTGCCAATGCTTTACAAGATATGGTTGGATTCATTTCTTCTTTCTCTGGGTTTGGGTCCTTGCATATATCCTCTTCTTTTGATGTTTCTTGAGCCTTTTCTTCCTCCTCTTCATACTCTATGTAAAATAATTTCTTCTCAGCACACTTATGACCTTTCGTGCATTTTCTATCACAGTTGTAACAAAGCCCTTTTTCTCTTTTTTCTTCCAATTGTTATGGCGTAAGCCTTGTAGGTTGTGAAAAGCTAGGAGAAGAAACACTTCCATAATTATAGTCATGAGTGGTGGGATTCCTTGTTTTCATAATTTCACATTCAATTTTTCTTGCCTACTCAAATGCCTCCTCCAATGAATCTCGTTCCCAAAAACGAACCTCATGTTGAATGTTATACTTTAAAGTCCCTATGAAGACATCAACCCTTTGCTTCTCTGGAATATAATTTACCCTTCTATTCAATTTTTGGAAGTATTCAATGTGCTCTTCCATTAAACCCTTTTGTTTAAGATTTATCAATTGGCTAGAGAAGGAGTTTCTCTTTGTATCCTCATAATGTGCTATCATTTCCTTTGTGAAAATTAACCACATGACAAGTGGTTTACGAGAACAAAGCCCTTTATACCATAAAAATTGATTTGGTTCTAAATAATTAGATGCAATACATACCTTTTGTTACAGTGGTACACCATGCAGATCAAAATATTTCTCCATCTGTACTATCCAATTTATCAGATCCTTGCCATCAAACTTCCTCATCTCACTTTTTCTTGATTTTAGGAGCTCGATCTTGAAATAACTGTAACTCTGTAATTTCATATCTTCCAGTTCTGAAATCGCGACCTGCAGTATCCATCGGTGTCCTCTTTCTAATGCCACTAGTGTGATCGAATTTAGATTCTCCAAGGTAGATTTATGCACAATATCCCAAGATGACCTGATTATAGATCTTACCTGAAGATCGAACTTGTATGAAGTGCCATGTCTCATTGTTTCGACCTTTGGCTCTAAAAAATATAAACAAGAAGCTACAGTCTGTCCTATTTCTGTACGTTCTGACGAAATTTCAATCTTATGCTCAGAGAGAAAGTTATGACAATTTTCCCCACGTCACCTATTTGGAATGTAATTCAGGAGTCTACGAAAAGACCAACTTCCTCAGATCATATCTCCACAAATATAGCGTGAAAATATCTAAAATTTGGACCCAAGGTTCAGTGCAATTTCCTCTCAAATGGGTTTTTTTTTGCTTCTAAAACGTCACAGAAAAAAAAATTATATTGAAAAGTCCATGATGACCTATTTGGAGCAATGAAACCCTAGAATCCAAAGCTATGATACCAAATGTTATGAATCCAGCTCACAAAAAAATAGAAAACATAGATCAACACCTTAGAATTCAACCTCTTTGTGGAGGTAACCTCCTTTACATTACACAAATGAACAATTCTTCGACGATACAAATGACAATACCTCCTTTCTATATATAGGAGTCTAAGGGGACATAATATAATCATAGCCGACATAAAAATAATAATGTAAGGGCACAATAATAACAATAGTGGACCTCAATTGGGAACAATAGTAACAATATGGGGACTACATGGGTACAAAAATATAATAAGGGGGTTGTACTAATAACAATAAGCAGTTAGACTAGTAGTATAGGGGCCTAACGATATCTTATTCCACAGTAGAGCAGAAAAATGGTAGTGGGTGTGAGGGAGTATAAAAGAGAAAGTTAGTGTTTCATAATATCTTATCATGGAAAAGGTGTAAGGTGACTCCATGGAGAGTGCCTTCTCCTTTGTACTTGCTTTATTTATATTTCAAACGGGAAAAAGGAGAAGAGAGTCCTCACCATATAGTTTGGTTTTTTCCTGTAAGGCTTTCTTAAAGCATATATTGTGTTCATTTTGGTTGGTGTGTGATTATATTTTATTTTTCTTTATTTTCTATATTTTTATCCATTACATCCATAAGTAGAAAACATTAATAAATAAATATGGAATCTAAGGAAATTAGCCCCCATAGTCTATATTTTTAGTTTCCTTTTATTAGATATATTGTGACAAAATATCCAATGGAATATCCATGAAAGTTTACAGATCACATTGGTATCATAGTAGGTTTCTTTGGGGAATCTTGTGGGAATTTGCATGGGATCCAAGAAGAAGTTTAACATAAAGTTGTAAAATCCTAGCAATGGCTAACAAACATATTTACATAACCCTAATCTAGTAGAGGAGAGGGTTGGAAAGATTGGTCATGAATATCGCCTACAAAATGAACCTCCTTATGGTGACTCTAGCAAATAAATTTTGAATCAGAGACAATGGAGGATCCAACTCAAAGGTCAAATTGAAGGGAAAATTGGGGAAGCATGAAGACCTGAAAGAAGAGTCAAGGAAAGAACTTGAAAAAGAGTAGCCAAGTTTGAGTGCTAACAACCATTGATAGTCCCTATTCAAGATGGAAGTGAATGTTGACATCATGTTGTACCAATGTGAGATTGATGCCATACAATTGAATCACTAGTCACTACAATTAGAAGTATATGTGAACATTTACAACATGGACGAGGAGTAGAAAATATAATTTTCTAGATTGAAGTTAAAGATTCATATCCCTAACCTAGCGGGAAATCCATATGGATACACTTAGTCTAGAGAGTGATCCCCTAGTAACTAAGTCCAAATACTTTAGAACCCTCATAGATTCCCAATTATACCTTATCAAGTATGTATAGGACCAATGTATTTGAAGAAACTACTTCAAGTAGAGGCAAGGGAAGAGTGTACAGGAGTACATGATTGAATTCAAAAATATGACCATCGTGTTAGGTATCTCTCCCAAGAGCCCAAAGGTACTCTTTAAGGTTTTAGGGGGTCTATACAACCATCAATGAAAGTAGGTGAATTTCTTGAAGTCGAGGATGATGGATGAGGCTTGTGTGTAGGCATAACATCTGGAAAACACAGGCAAAAGGAAATGGTAGTCATGTTTTTCAAAATAGAAAAAGCACCAAGAAGCAGCTTCCATGTAAGGGAAGAAGAAGTAGATAAGAGAAGAGGAAAATAATACAATAGGAACTATTGATCAATGAGAGAAAAATATATATCATTTTAGTTATTGCAACAATAATGGCCACATAGAGGAGAAGTGCTATAAATTCCATCCATAGGCCATACTTATTTCTACTTGCAAACATTTTCTATTTCGAGAAAGACAGCAGAGTGACCCCACCTTATAGTTGGGATTTTCTCCCAAAATTGTTTTATATGGTCATATCTTGTGTCAAATGTGTGTGAGAGATTTTATCTAATAGTTATCTATTTTCTACATAATTTTAATTTGCACACATACATTATTAACATTGATCTACAGATCTATAAATCTAAAGAGAAATAAAACTATAATGTTGTAGAATTTCATATTGTAAATATAATTTTATTATATTTGTTGTGAAGCATTAGAACAAGGAAGAGAAGAAAAATAATATTATTACTACATATTCAAGAAATCATGTGGAAATAAGCTTCGATGTGGATGAGAATATTTTCTATAACTCAATGCAGAAGGAGGTGAACCCAAGTAGCCTTCAACATGAAGAAGAGAATAATATGACCAAGCTCTTCCACGTTAAGATTTAGGTCAAGAATACCAAGATCGATGCCCTATTTGACTCAAGATCATAGGCTAATATAATAGCAATAAACCTTGTGAAAAAATTGGATTGGAGGTTCAATACCATTCTAGCCCATATCCATTGGGATGGGTAAACAATGATGTAGAAATTATGGTAACAAAATAGTGTAGGATAAATTTCCCGTCAGTGTTAATTTTACTGATGATGTAGAATTGGATGTAGTAACTCCACTTGATGTAATTGGAGTTGTGTTTGGGAGTCCCTAAACGTATATGTATGATACAATATTTATGTGGATATCCAAATGAAATCACCTAATGAAGGGTGAAAAATCATTCATCATCAATGCACACAAAGGCAAGTCGAAAATTTCATTTGTGAGTGGAAACCAAGCCAAAAAATTAATGAGTTCTAGCAAGTAATAGGTATTCTTATATGTGAGAGAAAATTAGTCTAGTGAGATTGACAAGGGAAAAGGCAACCGTGGAAAGGTGTACTAAAGAAAAAAACATCAACTGGAGGGGTTGCTACAAGAATACATGGGAGTGTTCCAGGATACTAAATGAATGCCACAGAAGAGAGAAGTGGAGCATTAAATCCAACTATTCTTGGACACTCCATTGCGAAACATTGGGCTATATAGAAAATATGTTTTGGAAGTAGGAAAAGCGAAGAAGAGATGCAACGACTACTAGAGTGTGTTGTGATTTGACCAATTTTCTCACCTTATAGTTCAATAGTTTGGTATATTATCAATGTTTTATGGCAGTGGCGAGATCTAGTTCATACCAAAGGGAGAAAAATAAGGTAGTCTGTTATGTGCGATCTAGCATATATGAAATATTTGCATATATAGAAGTCATGTATATAAGTTGCGGATATACGAAAGATATGCGGATATACGGAATATATGCTTATATAGAAGATGTGTGTATATAGAGAAGTTGTGAATATATGCATACATGCATATCTTCCTTATATGTGTATCTTATGTATATGTGCATATCTTCCGCATATGTGCAGTTTCCATACATGTGTAGTTTCTATATATGTGTACCTTTTGTATATGAACATATCTTCCATATATACACATATCTTTCAAATATGCGTAGCTTCCGTATATGTGCAACTTTTTTACATGTGCATCTACTGTATATGCATAACTTCTTGATATGCACATATACGAAAAATATGCACATATACATAAGAAGTGCATATACAATAACAACTTGTGCATATACAAAACAATTTCATATACGGAAGTCATAGATTCTATTTGAAAGATATGAGCATATATGGTAGTTGTGCATATACAGAAGCTACGCATATATGAAAGATACACATATACAGAATTTGTGCATATATGCATGTATGTGTATCTTTCATATATGTATATCTTATGTATATGCACAACTTCCATATATACGCATATCTTTTGTACATGTGAAACTTTAGTATATATGCATCAATTGTATATGGTGCAAACTAAAATGCTAACATATGTTGACTTTCAGAAAGGTAAGCATTCTTAGCATCTTAGATCCCCATATTATGAGATATAGAATCATTGCAGGTCATTTTAAGTTTCCTCTATCTAACAACTTTTTGAATTTGTCCCCTATGACTTCCTTTCTCCACAAATCCAAGAGAGTTAAGGATATATCAACTTTTTTCGATAAATATATAGAAAATGGGCCCATCAAGAATAAGGGATAATTTACTTGACTATGATATTTATGCAAAAGTCCCAACTACGACCAATTATTTTTATTTTTTATAGCATGTCTATTGACACCAACTTTATTAATAGAATACAATTGAGAGTTGTTCAAAATTTAAGAATTTGGGTGAGATCAACCTTTCCTCCCTCAAGATAAGTGTTTGCATCTATATGTCACAAATATGGAAGTTCCCCTATATTTTCTTTAAATTCAAATTAATTCAATAGGACATTCATTCACCTAATTGGATATGACTTGATAGCTATTCAAATTAATTTAATGAACATTCATGAACAACTTCTATATGTGTATATACAGAAGATATGTGCAAATATGAAAGTTGCACATATATAGAAGATATGTGCATATACAGAAGTTTCACATATACGGAAGATATGCACATCTTCTGAATATGTGTAGCTTCAGTATATGCACAGTTTCCATATATACATGCATCTATCATATATGTGTAACTTTTGTATATGCGCATATGCATAAGTTGTTCTCAACTTCAACCTCCGTATATTGAAAAATGTCTATTTATGTACATATCTTCCGTATATGCACATATATTTCGTATATACACAACTTCAGTCTCTGCACATATCTTCATTATATGTGTAACTTTTGTATATGTGTATATAAAAAAGTTGCACATATATGGAAGTAATGCATATATGAAAGATATGTCATGCGGAAGGTGTGTATATAAATAAACTATGTGAATTTTCTATATTTGTAGCTTCCGTGTATACATAAACTTTCTAAATAGGGAAACTTCCATATAAGGAGACTCTTGAGATATGATTTTAGATAACTGCAAACCCTGCATTTCCAAACCCTTCAGCATTGATCATTCTTGAAACTCTCACAAATACAAAAGGAAAAGATTTATATTATTTTTTTTATCAATCATTATTACTTGAAATGTTAGAATCCTTCCAAATTCATATTGCACAAAAAGGGAATACAAGATCCCTCTATATGTACTTTTTTCCATTTGGAAGTTGAAATGGTTCAACATCTATTCCTTGGATGTGAATTCATATATCAAGTATGACTTCATGCATTTAAAGAGCCAAATCATAACTCTAGAAGACTAGATCATGGAGAGGAATGCTTGATTAATAGAGTACAAATGGAAAGTTAGGTAAGAAACTTCGCTAGTGATCCCCAATTCTTATATCATAAAATACGGTTCACATGAAATAGGGAAATATTTTTTGAAGAAAGATTAAAACATGAGCCAATTGATTGTGGATATATGCGAAAAAACCAATGAATCTACACCTTATGAATATCAAAAAATAAATATATATATACAAAGTTCTTTGATAGTTTGTATAAGTGTGTCATGGTTGTGCTAATGATAATAAATCCTTCTCAAAATGTGTCTTATAAAATAATTTGTGCATATACAATAGATGCACATATACGGAAGATATGCACATATACAGAAGTTGTGCATATACAAAAGATACACATATATGGAAGTTGTGCATAAATGGAACATACACATATACAGAAGTCGTGCATATACAGAAGATACACATATATGCACATATCTTTTGTACATGCACACATATTTTGTATATGTGTATCTTCTATATATGTGTATCTTTTGTATATGTGCATAACTTCTGTATATGTGCAAATTTTGTATATGCACAACTTTTGTATATGCATAGTGATGTAGATGCATCTAATCTTGGTCAAACGTTTACAAATGGAGTTGGTTTACGAAGTTAGGATTTAATTAATTTATGTATTTTTTCTATACGTGTCTCATGACCTTGGTCTTATTTTTCTTTATTATCCTTTATTACATGAAACATTAACATGGGGTTGTTAGAATCCATGCATCCCTTTGAGGCATGGAGTGGGAGGAAGCCAAACAATCTATGTGTGGAGGTGTTTGGGCATCATGTTTATTTCCGTGTACAATATGGGAAGGAGAGGAATTGGGTGAAAAATTATGAAGTGGGTTTGTGGTCAAATATGATGGTTATTCAAGTATTTATAGAGTCAAATATCTAGTAAACAAGAATCTTATAAAAAGTAGGGATATTGTATTTGATGAACATACATTATTGGTTAAAAGAGTGAGGGATGTGGCATGGAAAGTGATACTAAGAAAGCAATGCAAATATTGGACTTTAGGGGTGATAACATTGATGTTAGTTCTTTTAAAACCATCAACATTGTACGGGGATTCAATCCCATATGAGACACAATGGAGGAATATATGGATAAGGAGGATAATAAGGTTGTAGCAGAACTAAAACTAGGGCTTATGAGCATTGATGAAGTGGACAATATTAATAGTGAATGACTAATAATTAAAATAGATTTCAAAGGTCATCACAATTGGGTGTTGTGCCATTCAAAATGGAGATAGGGTGTATAATGTAGGTCCATGATGTATTTTTTGTACCAAGGCTTAGATATAATCTGCTCTCTATCTCAATGAGGGAGAAGAAGGGGTTTGAGGTCTTTTTCCAGGATGGAAAGGCAAGACTTGGGCTCAGAGGCTCTAAGTCTGATGGGATTGTAATCCGATTTAGAGGGCAATAAAGATAACCATAAATTGAAATATGGAGTAGAGATAACACTTCATTTCATTAATATCAAACACTGAAATATGCTTACAAATAGAATGGAAATAAGACTAGCTTGGACAATGGTAGCTTATCTCTAAGAGAAGATGTGGTAGCTACATGCCTCTGAACTATGTTATAATGAGGCTCAAGGGCCTTTATATTATTGAACAATAATATCAAACACTAAACAACCAAAACCCTTACCCGTGGAGATGTAACACCAAGAGTTTATGGTCCCCATTTGGGTGAGTTGGATAGCCAACTTCTCGGGGTCGCAACTTGGTCATATTATCTCTGCTTAACGCACATGATAACCCATTCAAAAGATATCTCTGAGGACTATGATGGAAAATACAATTAAGGTAACTAAAAGAAACAATGGTGGGGGTCTAAGTTCAATTGGCGAGCGGCCACCAATATCCACCTGGACCATTCCTTCACCCTTAGGAAGAAATGGTCATTGCATTGATTTCCTCCATGAGATGAGGAAACTTTTGCTAAACATGGTCCCTGGTGAAGGAGTTGGCTTGCTTTGACAACTCAATATAGTTGGATCTTCTGCACGAGAGTGTTCTTGATTTGCGTGTCCATGGTCCAATCAGTTGTGGCTTTCTCCATGCAATTTGGATTTAACTCTATATGTGTGAGTTGTTCTGCAATGCCTTATGTGTCCAACAACAGTGGGAAGTATGGTTGAAGGAAGTCCACATTGAACACTGGGTGCAGGCCAAGGAATGGGGGAATGTTGAGCTCAAATGTTTTGTCACCCATAGCCTTGGTAATGGTGTAAGGAGCATATCATAGTGGTCTGAGTTTATGATAGGCTTCAGTAAGGCATTCCTTCTGCAAATGCAGCCAGAATTTGTTGCCCACCTGAAACTTGTGTGGCACCCGATGTTGATCATGTCGCTTCTTGTACTTGGTATTTGATTTCTCCATAATTTCATGGACCTGCTGGTGGTTATGTTGGATGTTCTCAATGAAGATTTTTTCCTTATCGTCTTCCGACTGGACATGAGCCAAATCTACCTAAGTAGCTACAAATGGTATGGCCACATCAATGGGACATAGTGGTTGGAATCCCAAGCCCGCCTGAAATGGGCTATGGCTAGTCAAGTTGTGGAGAGCTCGGTTATAGTTGTGTTGGACATAGGGAAGGCTCTCATCCCATGTGCATGGATGCTTTGAGTTGTACATGCACATAATGTGTACGATCATCCTATTGATGACCTATGTCTATACATTAGTTTGGGGATGGAAAGATGTGGACTTAGTGAGCTTAGTGTCTAGCATCGACCAGAGACAGGACAAAAATGTACTGAGGAACCTGTTTTCCCAATATTAGATGATAGACTGTGGGATCCCAAAGTGTACCCACACTTGTTCAAAGAAGATTTTAGCACTGGCTTCTGTTGTGATATTCTTCTTGCAGGCCACCAAAATGACCATCTTCGAGAATTTGTTAATGACCACAAAAACACAACCGTTACCATGCTTAGTTGAAGGAAGGCCTAACATGTAATCCATGGAGATGGATTCCCAAGGTAGACTATGGGTAGTAAGTGGAGTATAGAGGCCTTGCTTCTTGATGGTTAGTTTGGCAATGGTGTAGGTAGTTCAGGATCTGATGTACTTCCCAACATCTTATCAAAGATTCAGCCAATAGAAATACTTTTGCAGTATTTCAACTGTTTTCTCGACCCCGAAATGTCGAGTAGCCTGATTATAATGCACTTCCCAAATCATCTTGTCTCGCTCACTTGAAGGCACACAAAGGTGACCTAGGTGGCATAACAGGGCATCCCGAAGGTGAAAATCTAGAACTTGATGACCCTCCAAGAGCATCTAGTATGTGTGGTCGAAATCTGGGTTGCGTTTTTAGAGAGGTGGCCAATCAGAAGTCTCCTGCCCAAAAGAGTTGAGTACGGTGGTTAGCATCATGATTGGTGGTCAGTTGAGGCAGTTTGCAACATTATTCATGCTACCCTTCTTATACTTGATATTCAAATGGAACTGCTACAGGTATATGGACCACTTTTTATGTTGATCATTCTGCAACTTCCCTTACATCTGTATGAACTGTAAGGGTTGATGGTATGTGTGGATGACCATTTTCTTTACCAAAATGTAATGCTTTCACTGTTGGCAAGCCTACACAATCGAATACATCTCTTTGTCATAAGTGGGATACTTCCAGACTGTGTCTGAAAGTGTCTCACTATGATATGCCACTGGATGCCCCTATTGAGTAAGGAGTTCCCCAATAACATAGTCAGATGCATCTGTCTCGATCTCAAATGGTTGTTGCAAGTATGGTAAACTGAGCACTGGTGCAAAGTAGAGGCGATGTTTCAACTATGTGAATGCCTTCTATTGACATTCACACCAAAATAATTTTTCTTGTTCTTCTCCCATAGTGACTTGACTCAATGGCCAAGTGATATGAGAGAATCCCAACGCAAATCTACAGTCGAAATTGGAAACACCCAGAAAACTACGAAGCTCTTTGAGAGTGGTTGGGGCTGGCCAATCCCGAATGACTTGGATCTTGGCTAGATCCACATTCAATCTTTGTTCATCAATAATGTATCCTAGATACTAAACTTGGTTCATGCCAAAAGCGCATTTCTCCAAATTGACACACAACTTGGGTTGCTGTAGTGTTTGGAGAACCTATCGGATGTGGTGAAGGTGCTCTTCCAAACACTGGATGAAGATCAGGATGTCATCCAAGTATACCACTACAAATGAGTTGGTGAATGGCCACAAGATGTCATCCATCAGCCTCATAAAGGTTGTAGGAGCATTCATCAACCCAAAAGGCATAATCAACCATTCAAAAAGGCCCTCCTTGTATTTGAATGTAGTCCTCCACACATTGGAGGGTTCGATTGGTAGTTGGTGATAGTTGGACTTAAAGTCAATCTTGCTGAAATGTTTTCCCCCTTTAGTTGGTCTAGAAGGTCATCAATCCATGGGATCGCGTACCTATTATGGACAATGATCTTTTTCAATGCCCGACAGTTAATACAGAGTCTCCAAGTTCCATCCTTCTTCTGTACCACCACAATCGGGTTCTCACAGGGTGATGAACTCAAACGAATGTGTCCTTTTTGTAGCAACTCTTGAATCTACCTCTTGATTTCGTCATTCTCCAGAACATAGCATCGATAGATCATTCCATTGTGTAGCTACACACCTAGGATTAGATCGATGGAGTGCTTTACCTGATAGTGCAGAGGCACCCCTATGGGTGAGGTGAAGATGTCCTCATACTCCTCCATGACCTTGTTTATATGTTGTTTCCATGCGAGGGGCCCTGTTTGGAGGTTGTGGTCACCATCTTCTTGTTTCCCTAAGGGTGTATCATCAGGGAAAAAAATTTCCTAGTTTTGGAAATGATCTTACTGCATTGTTTTATAGTAACAAAAAAGATAGCGTTAGGCAGTGCTACCTCCGGTATCCTGTAAAACTTATTTTACAAAGTAACAATAATAGCACAAGAATTTAACTCAGACACATCATGTCACTTCCATAAGTATGGTTGGCCTAATAATATATCACAAACATCAAAAAGAGCAATGTCACATAATACCTCACCTGCGAAGGGTTTGACGTTGTATGGAAGGCATAATTGTTGGCTCACGTGAAGATCTCATCCTTGGTGAAGCCACGTGATGGTGTATTGTTGTGGATGTGCTATGGTTGGTATTCCTAGCCCCTTCATGAACTATGCTGAAGTGATGTTCTTTTGGCTCCCATTGTCGATAATGAACTGTAGTGGGGAACTGTTTACCCACATCTGGGAGTGGAAGAGGCGCACCTCTTGAAATAGATATTTAGATTCCTCCTTCTGGATCTTTGCGGTGGCAATTATGGCATTGAGCTCCACATCAATAATTTTTCTCCCTTTGTCATTCCCCTTGTCAGGTTCTAACACAGATTCATAACATGCATCTGACTATGAATCCTTTAGCTCAGTCATGAGTGACTGCTTTGCCCAACACTCACTTGCATTATGAGTGGAGCTCTTATGGAACTCACACCACTTTCCAGTGTCCTTCTTTAGCTTTGCGACATTGTTTTTTTCTTGTGGCTTTGGTGAGTTGTCCTAGGTCACCCTACCTTGGCTTTATCCTTTGTTCTGTAGCTTGGGGGCACCTTTCCCTTGCTTCGGATTCGCAAATACAAAGTGTCGCTTCTTTTGTTTAAACTTTTGCTCGATCTTGAACACATATCGATATCCCATGCCAAGTGAGGATATGTCCAGGAATTCCATCTCGTCTCGGATGTGCCTGTGCAGGTAGTCAAGATGCTTAAGAACCAAATGCTTCTTAGAATATTTGATACCCACCTTCATGCTAAGGGTATGAAAAACATTGGTAAACTCCGACACATCTTGGTCCCTTCCCTATCAGAACATTGTCGACCTTATGTATTTATCCTCATAGATCCTGATAGGGTAGTACTACTCCTTGATGGCATTCCAAAATGAGTTCCAAATGGGTGCAGCTAAAAATAGTGAGTTTGTACTTTCATCCTTCTTCTCACAGTAGGTTTCCCACCAGTCCTTGATGTGTGGGGGCTACTTTGAGATGTGAAAAGGTGATCTTTTCTCAGCTGGAAAAATCATGAACTAAAAAATATCCTTCTAATAGATTTAACCATTTACCTACAACATCTACATCTATCTAACCCTCAAATATGCAAATGTCAAAGTTAACTTGTACCTTAAAGGGTGTGGAACTTCCAGAGTAGCTTCCAAAAGTAGATTTGTCACCCTTGGGTAGCCGCTGAGGGATCTAGGTAAAGTTGACCATCATCACGTTCCTTTGTCACTAAAGGGCTTCCTCGAGCAATATTTTGATATGGTCTCCTACCCCCTCGTCTTTCTTTCCATCTACCATGGGATGTGGTTGGGATTTGTGAGGTTAGTCTTGCAAAGGTTCGACTAGTTCAAGCCCTAACTCCTTATACCCTAACCTTATTGGGGACATGCAAAGAAAAAAAGAGAAAGAGTAGAGCGCTCTGATACCAATGATCCGGATTTAAATAGGAATTCAAAAAATTCATGTTAAACCCTAAATACATAGATGCAATAGAGATAACATTTCATTTCATTAATATCAAATATTGAAATATGCTTACAAAGAGAATGGAAATAATACTAGCTCGGGCGATGGTAGCTTATCTCTAACAAGAGATGTGGCGGCTACATGCTTGTGAGCTACATTACAATGAAGCTCAAGGCCATTTTTATTATTGAACAATAAGTGCAAACCCTATCCAACCAAAGCCCTAACCTTAGGAGATGTAACACCAAGATTTTATGGGCCTCATTGGGGTGAGTTGGACGGCCAACGTCCAGGGGTTGCAACTTGGTGATATTATCACTGTTTGACTTGCATGATAACTTGTTGATAATATCTCTTGAAGGACTACAGTGAAAAAGATGATTTTAGGCAGAAAATCGATGGTGGTAAATTGCCAAAAAAATGTCTTTTAGGGCCTCAAAACAACTCCAGAAGTTTAAGACTTGAAAAACTGCTAAAATAGTAAACTGTGCTACAATTAAGGAAACTAAAAAAATGAAAGAAACAATGGTGGGGGTCCAAGTGGAATTGATGGGTGGCCACCAATATCCACCTAGACCAAATGCATAGTTGTTATAGACCTAAGCCCGAATAATGAAAAACATGCTATGAAATTGAAATAATGATGAGGTGGTTTTTTCATTGATTCATTGTGGAAGTGAGCTCTACCTTATTATTCTCTGTGATGATATGTTCATATTCTTGGAAACACTATGCGACGAACATCAGGGCATTAACACCATCTACAAGGTGAGCTTTAAATTTTTGGTTTTGTTTTCAAGTGAAAAATCCTTCTATTGACTAGTCATGTTAGGATGCGTTTTTTCTTGAATGCAATGGAAGAAATGCCCTTATCTATGAAAAAAATCTAGATTAGTGTTCCTTTTAAGATTTTCTGATTTAATAGGTTTCTAAATTACGGTTTCTTGACTCTAGGAATTTATGCGTAGAGGCTAATAAAATATTAGGGCCACATATCATGTATATTATGAGTTTATGTTATGTTATTTTGTCGATGGATGAGTGGTAGACAGGCATGAGCTTACCACAATTGGTGCAGATTCATTTCTTAGCATGTAAAGGGAACAATTTTGGAAAAATTCTATTTAACATCGATGTTGATATTGGGAAAAATTAAAGAGTGCCACAACTTTGCCATTAACACAACTAATTGAAAAAATAATTATCGCCATAAATGAGTTGATGGACTCTTCATAACCTCTTCACATAATACTTCAAGATCTCACCTTCCCTAGATGGCCCAAATTTCAGTGTTATTTAGAAGATTAGTATATTAGACGTCCCTTGAAACTCTAAAATAAAATTTTCAACTCTCAAATCACTACAATAATGTAGATCACGATAGTTATCTATAAAGGATGAAACCTATAATATGCAATATGTTTTTCCCTAACGAATTCATTAGTATAATACAGTGGATCATGGAGCTTTAAAATATTCCGACCCTTTCTATTGCCAACACAATTTTTTAGCACCATATCATGCTAGTAATTTCCAAAGTTCATCTTTTGGTAGAGGCTACAAAAGGAAACAAATTATATAGATGTCAAGCATAAATCAGAAATTGGATACATTGAAAATAACGATGTTGCATCTTTTAAAAAAAAATCAACTTTGAAGAACATGCTCAACAAGTAGTACATAAATTTTTTGAAAATCATCCACACCATCCTCAAAAAATAGGTCTCTGTTGGATTGCGACACATTTTGTGTAAGTGAAATAATGAGGGTATTGATTCCCATTGTTTTTAGTTGCCTTGTTGCTTGACATAAAAATAGTTGTTACCGTGATAAGAATGAGTGAGAGAGGGAACCCATAATGGAAAAATGCAGATAATTAGAATCATAAACTTAGAGCTCAAACAAGCATGGGAAACAAACCAAAACTAAAAAAACAATGGATGAAAATTTAACTACTCTTGCGAGCTCATGTGATTAAATTTATTCTTAACTGTGATGAAATTTTGCTTGTTACTTTTCATATTGGTGTGTTGGAATCCATCAATATCATACAAATTTATTCCTAATAGTGATAAATATGTTTTTTATTTTTCATATTAGTGCATTGGCATCCATCAACAGGATACAACTTAACCATGTTGATTCTTCTAATCGTGATTAGATGAATATCGAAAATTTTGTTAATATACAATTTGTCCTAATTTTTTTGAACTAAAGAGTTTGTTGGATAAAATAAATTTCCAATTTTATATTTATATTTTCGTGGGCTATTTTATAAATTTCCAAAATAATACATCTATATCAAAATTGAAATCAATAATGGAGGACCATGCATATGGACAAATGAACAAGGCTGATTGTAACCCATATATTATAGATGCAAGCTTTCTAATAAACCATGGAACAATCACAAGATTTAAGATACATCCATTGATAACTCAGAACACTGGTAATATTTTAGAAATCGATAATAATTTTTTGAATGACATCATGAACATGTGTTATATAGATAAAATAGATTGTTGCATGACTATGTTCAATGAGGCTCTACCTAGATGACCAAATGCATACCAAGAAGCTTATCCCTTTTGAAATTAACTATAGTAGAGCAAGGTACAGTATAACAGCTTCTCATGGATCCATGTGATTACTTTTAATTAGTGGATTTCTAATTTTCCCCAAAAATAAACCTAACCATGTCCAAAATGACCTAATATAGTCTAACACATGCGCTGATTATTGAAGACCCTAACTAGGATGGTTGGATACACTATTAGAATATAATCCACATATCCATAACATTCCAATATTATTTATAGATGATTGGAAAAGTGGAGTTCCATATAAATTTCAACAAATTAAGCTAAATTATGTTATGTGTGGTGAGGGTAACAACATTTACACAACTTAAACATCACTTCTAAGGAATTTTAGGCTAAAGCCTCTTTCTTGGGGAATTTTAAATTGAAACCTAGATTCTTCGTTTCCTCAGTATTTATTGTTATGGATCCACTGCTTGATATCAATTTCACATTGTAAGGACATAACTGCTAATCTTTTGTTGGATTAAGAGATGGTATCTTCAATCTCTACAATTGTGTTTATAAATATGTACATAACTCATCACTGCATTGAAAACTATGTCCATTTTGCTACAAAAAACCTCTTAATTATCAGCCTAAATCATACAAAAGACATGACACATGATACACCTTCATAATTTAGGCAAGATGACTGAGGTACTCTGCAACACCATATTTTTTTTACAGTCCATCAAGTAGTTTACATTAAAATAAAACGAAAGAAAATTATTAATGGATATATTTCAAGACTAGTGTATTAGAACTACTAACCTTGAATTGATTTGACTACTTTCCCTTTGCATACATAGACCTTATCTAGAGTCTTTCCGTTCGTTTTCTCCTATAGACCCATAAGCTAATTCATAGACAAAGTATTTGCAGGAGGCCTCATGTACAAAGTCTTTTTGAATGTTCTAAGATCATCCAACTCCTTGATTGTGTATGTTTCATTGTCTTCCTTAGACACGAAACAACTACATGTTCACAACATATTCAAATCATTCACATTCACATGCAAGGATATTATATATTGTGGATATAAATTAATTGTCCATCAAACCTTTAGCATTTCCAATTCCACAAATGGAAACATTGTTCGAATGAAATGTCCTTCAGTTGATACATACTCTTTATAGGTTCCAACCCTATTTTTTTTCAAAAATCTTCAGTATGCTATTATCTATAAGGGAGATCCATGCATCTCCAATAGCACTGGAGAGGGTGTGTAAAGTATTACCCCCTTCAAAAACAATTCCCTCAGATTTCTTTGTCAACATAAGCTTTGTTAGGCCTAACATGTGCACTTTGGGATTATCCTAGGCCTACTTAAATATTAGATTCACCAAGACTATTGTAGAAGTTTTCATGGTATCATGGCTTTCGATGAAGACCCTCGGGACCCATATACATTGACCTGAAGGATATCCTTCTCTTTTCCTCTCTTGATGTAAAAATTATCATTGAATTTGTTGGGATTCTTGAATGTGATGGTGCAATCAAGAACGCAGTCTTATCATCATGTGAATGGGATAAAAAACATCTTAATCGATTATGAAGCCATGTTTACGGACACCAATGATGATCATGACTGGAAAGTTTAAAATATAGTTTAATTCATTAAGTTACAAGAACTCTTATGTCCAAAAGAAGCTTGAGAACAAAATAACAAGATAAAGAAACCTCAAATGTTGCACAATATACAAAAGTAAATTCAAATGTAATAAAGAGAGACATAGTAAATAAGCACACACATATCACGTTGGTCCAATCGATGAAAGGTAGAGAATTCCCTTGTTAGAGGAAGTCATGACTTCAAACCTTAAGATGAAATGTTACTTTTTTTATTGTATAATAACACACTAATTTTAATAATGGTGGAATTGTTTAGGATTCAACAATGAATATAGTATTGTTTCATGCCATCCACCAAGGTTCAATTCTATTAGGGGCATGAATAAGTGATTAGGAGCATACTTTAAGTGCAAGTCCTAGATGCTCTAAAGCCAGAACTGTCAGATATTATCCTTCTGAAGGAAAAACTATAAGAGACTAATTCCTAGCTACAAGAGGTATTTGTATAGCCACAACAGTAAGAAGACCCCCACTGAAAAACTGAATTGTGAAGGAAAAGGCTCAAGAGGTTCAAATTTGGCCAATATGAGTGTGTTAGATAATCATGCCAAAGTAATTTTTAATAGGGGAAAACTACAGGAACACCAAGTAAAAGAAACAAACCATGCTAGATAATCATTCCAGAGCAACTTTTAACATGGGAAAAGTGCAAGAACCTCAAGAAATACCTCTAAATATGCTTTCCTTGTTGGGGGATTGGGGCACACTTTTGTGTAGCACTTGTAGTCATTGGCTTTTGTACTCTTGTAAGATAGATACAATAATCAAGTGGGGGGGTCACATGCCTTATAGGAGGAGGGAGGTGTGTTTGATCTCTTGTTCACATTGATTGTTGGCGGTAGTGAGCAAGCACAGAAGGTGGCCATTAACAATGGAGTTGGGTCTGAAATCCAAGAGGGATGTGGATAGTGGGAAGGATGTTGTGCCTGCTTGTTCACATTATCTTTTTGTGGTAGTGTGTGAGCACAGAAGGTGGCTTGGATTTGTTTATGGGAGGTAATGGGAAAGCATAAAAGGCATCCATTAATGAAGGTGATCTCTTCTCGACGGTGATACACTGCTATTTGCTGTGGTACACATGTTAGTTTTTCATTGGAAAGAGGAGAACAAAAATAGTAGTCTCTGGTTTCCTGAATCTACCTAGGAAAATCCCACACAAGATGTCATGAATGTAACAAAATGGTAAATGAAAATGTGTTTTGAACAAATTCAAAATGAAATTCCTATCCACGTAATATTACAACAAGAAATATTTATTTAATAAAATTAAGTAGGTGAAAATTTTATATAAACTAGAATATTTGGATCATGTGTAATATTTGCATAATGTGTAAAGCAATTTAGAATGTTAAGTGGTGAATTTGTTTCAAGGAATTTAAGAAGAAAAAAATGAAGCAAGATTTCTTTCCAAATGAAGGAAGATTTTTTCCAAAATGAAAAGAAAACAAATAACTAAGATAGATCCATCTTAAGTACGGATCTAACATGAGCCTATTGGAAAATACAATATATTATTTTTAATTGTTTAAATTACATTTTTCATGCTATATAGACTATATATATACTATATATATACGAACCAAATAAACATTAACCATAAAAACTTAATTTTTCACGATATATATATATATATATATATATATATATATATATATATCACATAAAATATTTAATTTTAACATTTTTTTCTATATATAAGTATTATGAAGTTGATATCGACATAAATTAGTTAACATAAATCTCCAAAATGTTTATTTAAATCTCCCATTGAAATATTTTTGAAAGTATAAAATTTAAACATTTTACTCACACATTTAGATTGAAATGTTTTTTTACAGTATATTCAATTTTTTTTATTATAGGCTACATTATATTTTATTTAGACCATAATTTTTTTATTTTTAATTTAAAAAGAGTTACACATCCCTTATACTTAGCTGTAAAATGAGCTTCCCTGCTCAATAAGAAACTTAGCAAGAATTAATACACTAAAAAACATATATGAATATAATAACAACCCATAAATATTAATTTTGGTAAATAAATACAAAAATAATAATTTGCTTATAAAAAATAAAAATAAAAATATGAATTGATTAATAAATAATCTTGTATTTAAAATATTTTTGAAACCATTACATTTACTATAATTTCATAAAAACAACATTTATATATATATATATATATATATATTATATATATATATATATATATATAATAATCTTGCGAAAGAGAAGTTTCTTCCCAAATATATATTCGACCATATGATATTCAACCAAATCATATGGTCTTGGTTTCCTACAAACCTACAAGTGGGTAAAGTCATCTCTAATCATAAAAGTATTTATATAACTCATGTGAGAAATTGCACAACTTCCATGATTCGTGGTGTCATTTAGAATTGCACAACTTCCATGATTCGTGGTCTCATTTAGAATTGCACAACTTCCATGATTCGTGGTCTCATTTAGATAATAGCATAAGTACATGGAAAGAAGAAAATGATATTATTTCTCAAGTTCCTCTTTAACTAAGTATTCAGTCATTAATTATGAAAAACTTGGGTGGAGTAACATGCAATAGAATAAATTTGATTTTGAAATTTATAATTAGTAGTTTTAAAAGACCAGAAATCAAAATACAAACTCATTACTTTATTATCTTATCATAATTATGTTGTTTTATAATACATATGTGGAAAATAAGTTATATAAAAATCCCAATTAAAAAAAAAAACTTATATAAAATAATTATGACAAAATATTCTTAAAACAATAAATTTAATAAATAAAAACTAACCTAATAATTATTAAACATTTCCCACCCAAAACACTCCATGCACAAAAATATATTTATATAAATAAGAAAAATGAAAATTATAAACCTGAAATCTTTATTTAAATGTTGTGTATATGTGTTTCATTATTTTATAAGTATGGAGCCCTGAAACATCAAAACTGAAATTGAATGTGAGTAAAGGAACAAGGAATTTGTTTTCAAAATAAATAGAACTTATATTAAAAATGTATTAGAAGGCCCAAAATAGAAGATCCAAAAGAGACATTACATTATGGATAACAAAAATCAAACCATAAAGACCAAAATTGTAAATAGAAAACACCACTGCAATATTGTGTCTCAAGTTGTCAACCATCAATGGCGTTTCAATTCAAACGATAAAGACCAAAATTGTAAATAGAAAACACCACTGCAATATTGTGTCTCAAGTTGTCAACCATCAATGGCGTTTCCCTGGGCTTGGAGTAGAACCCAACATGCGCTTCTTGCTCTTTTCTCACTGCACTCAACTATCTTCATGGTTGTGATGGGATTCGACGATATGGCCATTTATTGTTTCAGATTTAGGCCGGATTATCTGCATCTGAACGACCCCAGGGTCATTGCTATTTTGCTACTGTAGGACTGCGTTTGGATGCTGTTACTGCGCCCTTGGGCAGTAAATTGAACAATAGGAACAAAATCTAATTAATAATAAACATTGAATCCCAATATATTTGAATGTGTTCATGACCTTTTTTTCCTTTACAAAGCAAAGAAGAGTTTTAATGAGCCCCCAAGCCCCATATGGATGTAGAAGGAATGTGTGGAATTAAGGTGTAAAATGACTCCTCCACAAAGACTTTTGTTAGCGGAACCATCAAAATAAGCCCATGGGATAATTGAGCTGTATTCTCCAAAAGCAATCACCAGGGGATTTTTTTGTTGTTGGAATAGGGAAAATGTGATATGATAGAGATTCCTTCCCTTGCTACCAAGACATGGCTAGTAATCTTCCCTTGAATAGTCAACTTGTTGGGGCCAAGATATATATACCAAAAATTATAAATTTGTGTTGATATGTAGTTGTATTTCAAATTTTAGTTAAAAATTATAAGTTAGTAAATTTATTTATTATTCTTAATAATTATATTTTTATTATTTTTTGTTTTTTCATTTTTTAATAATTATAATTCAAATTTCATTCAATCTATTATTTAATATTGAAAAAGATTATAATATTTATAATAAATTATTTAAAATGGAATATTGAAATATTTACTTTTTTAATTAAAAATCAAAAAACATTGATATTTAAAAGATAGCTACATTTACAAGATTCTAGATAAGATTTCTTAGGTTTGTAAGAGAATACCTATCATAAATAAAAAGGTAAAAAACAAAACACATTAACATAGTTGTTGCACGTCATTTTGTCACATTAGGAAAATAACTCTCGGTTTGGATCTCTTGCTCTCCACAAATGTGTCACAAGAACATTCCCTGCAAACTTAGAATCTAAATCATCCCAAAGAAATGGAATTCCTGGATCCCATGGTACAAAACATTGTTTTTGACTACCTTCATAGTTCCCTAGTTGATTTATGTGCATACATAGATAAGATCATTATTGTATAAGTAAGCATTGTCTTGCACTGTGTCCTACGAAGATGACTTAACGAATGTAAAAATAAAAAAATTAACTCTAGAAGCATTGTTGGTAGTATCTATCCCAACATACAAGCCTCGAATGGCTGCCTATTCAATATTGATCCCTTCTATCATGGAGTAATTTCCCTTCCTTTGTGGAAGCTCTATCCCACTATTCGTGGATGTCATCCCTTGAAGGATGGATCTAAAACTTCCCATTCTTGGCCTATAAAGCTACTATAGATTTGAATATTAAAAAAGGACTCTTGGAAGTAGGTTTATGTTGTTGAAATTAGGCTCGAAGGCTATTCTTGCAAGGGAGAGGGTTGGAGATTATAGGAAGGACTTGCAACATCAAGGCTATATGGTTGTAAGGATTTTCTTGAGTTTATGAATATAAATTCAATTGTTCTTTCTCAGTTACAACTTTTTTGATCTAATTCGTAGGATTCTTTGATCACCTACATATATTATTATTACATATTGACCAATTTATAATATCTAATTGGTTAATATTCCATCTATGTATTTGGTTATATGTTGGATGCTTTGATCTCTTGTTTGAATCTATCTACCCAAATCTCTTTCACGACATCATCAAGATGTTGTGGGGAGCGACTAAAGGATATCTAAAGCATCAAGGAGTGAATGGTCGAGATATTTGAAGGGTACTTCATCAATAACTTCGTTAAATTGGTAAGAGGCCTCAATCATTATATTTTCTTTCATCCAATCAGAGTCTAAAGAAAGGTAGAAGCTCCTATTTTCTTCTTAGTAGGGAGTAGAAAATCCTGTAGATTCAGAAGCTCACACAATGTACTAAATTACAGGACAAGAATATACTTCTATTTCCGACTAGCGAAATCCAAGAGATCGATGAAAACAATAAGAAAAAAAGATAAATCAATGACACATAACACAATATGTATCTTGGGAAATCCACTTCTCAGAACCATGTTATCTATAATCCATATAGTATAAATATGAGTGAATATAGAAATCTTGCTCTCACTAGAAAAATTATGCACAAGTATGCTCAACTCTCTTAGCTCACAAGCTAGCCCTTGGCCAACACATAACCAATTCTATAGCTCTTGAAGCCCCTATTCTCTTGCATAATTCTTAGGATGAAAGGAATCTATTTAAAGGGAACTCATGCTTCCAAAACTGTGCAATCCAAGCATAGGATCAATCTTTGATGCATGCATGATATTTACACTCCATTAAATAATACCATTGGTAGTACATTATTCGTGCACTCTAGTCTCAATGGGGTCTTTCTCTGAACTGACATGCATGAGTTTCTCATGAGGGAATCTTCAGTTAGCTGGAGTAGCAGTAGTGTATGCACTAGTGCACCAACTCATTGTAAGTCCTCTATTAGTTCCAAACAACAATTTAGAACTAATTTAACTAAACTTTACTCAGTAAACTGAGTGATCTAATTTCCAAATCAATTTGAACTCATAGTGGACCCCTAAAAGTTAGGGGTAACATATACATGACTACAGAAAGACTTCCAACTCGAAATTCTTAAGCTAATTAAGTTAATTACTGAGTGATCTAATTTCCAACTCATTTTCAACTCATAGTGGACCCCTAAAAGTTAGGGGTAACATATACATGACTACAAAAAGACTTCCAACTCGAAATTCCTAAGCTAATTAAGTTAATTAAACTTAATTAACTGTTTTCAGGTTGTTATGAGGATAGAATTCGATTTTTATTCTCATTTTAATTCAAGGACAAACTACACTGGAATTTCTTGTTTCCATCTCTCAACGCTCCCTCTCAACAAGAAAGGGAATACCAACTACCCTGATTGTGTCTCTATGAAACTTGAATTTACACCTTGAAAATTCCTTTGTTAGAATGTCAACATGTTTCTCCTCTATGGGAATGTACTCTAGCAAGATAATTTTCCTGAATACAAAATATGTTAGATGATGACAGAATATTAATACACTTCGACCGATCATCAAAAAATGGATTTTCAAAGAGTTTGATATAACTTTGATTATCATAGTAAATGACAATTGGATCCGTCTTCTGACCCAAAAAACCAAGTAGGATTTTTCTCATCTAGATGGCCTCACATACTGCCGAACTTGCAGTCATGTACTCTACCTCTATCGAATTGAGTGCAACCAATCTTTGTTTCATATTGTATCAAGAAAGTGTTGCTGATATTATACTAGATATCCATTGTGGTGTGCTTTTCGAGTCTGATGGACTACCTAACAAATCTACATCGATGAAGCCTTGAAGATTCAATCTCTTCGTCCATCTATACCATAATCCATATTGAGAAGTACCCCTGAGGTATCTCAAAACATGCTTTGTCGCCTTCCCATATAGCTCGATAGGCTTAGCCATCATTTGACTAAGCTGGTTAATTCCATAGAACATATTCAGTAATGTGTTCATGAAGTACTTGAGTGAACCCACAAGCTTCATATAAACAATGGCTTCCACTACTTCCCCTGAAGTAGCATCATTCTTCCTCGATTTGATTATAAGATGAGTATCCATGGGTTTGTTTCTCTCCATATAGAATTGCATGTATATCTCATTGGCATACTTTCCCTTAGACACAAACAACTCCCCATCTCCTTTCCATACCTCCATTCCAAGAAAGTAATGCATGAGCCCCATTTCCTTCCTATAAAATTCTCTTGCAAGGTCTTTCTTACAATATTTGATCAGTTGATCATCACTTGTGACTATGAGATCATCAACATAAATTACAATGATCTACATTTTACCTTCCACCTCTATGTGGCACATGTTTTCATATACTTCATCTTCATGAAGCCCAACTCAGTGAAGTAGCTACCTATCTTGGTGTACCAAGCACGCGGTGCTTGCTTCGGCCCATACAATGCTCTCTTGAGACAGCACACATGTGATTCAGGGTTGTTGGGAATGGATCCCCTGTGGTCAACTTTTGGGTTAAAAGCCCATGTTTTGGGGTTGAAGGCCCAAGTTTAGTGTAAATAATGTGAAGTCTCTGCATTTTTTGGCAGCGGAGTGTGAAGATGAAAAGCGTTACTAAGGGTTTCCACCCTTATTTTGTATAAGTCATGTCGGCTTTGGAGATCTACCCATGGTCTATGGACCATGGTATTGTATAAAAAATGAGTCTTGGAAGAGTCTAAGGTAGTTTTTGGTGGAGTTGTTTTCGCGCTATATTTTATGTATGGGTCTGTCAAAGCTAAGAGGGAAGAGTCTTACTGCAGGAAGAGGATTTGCAATTGAGTGCACAAAGGCCTAGGGTAGAAGTCCGGAGTTGTGTGCATGGACCCCTACAATTGTGTGTGCAGGGCAGTCTCTGTCAGTACTGGAAATATGGAATATTAAATAAGAGGAGTATTCTGCAATTATCTGTGTATGTGTTCTTTCACCTCTGTTATGAATGTTTTGATTATGTTATGTTGAATACTGAAGTGTGAAGTAATGTTATATTGATGCACAAAATTATGTATTTTAATTTGTCATATGAACGTAGGTAGTAATATTTGTTTACACGAACATAACCATAATGCGTGTTAAAGTAACCAATACTTAAGCGAATTTGGGTAGATACATAACTAAGAGTAATTATAGGGCTGCGTAAATGCATGATATATCTATTTAGGGCCCACGAAGGATGAACATAGACTTTTGCGGAGGCTTTGAGGATGAATAAGAGAAGTACTTTAGTAAGCCCTAAAGGTCTTATTGATCTGCACGAAGGAAGGCTAGGGAAAATAACTAACATCACAACCATCATAACGTGTGGAAACTTGGTTCCTACATCCCCCCATACTGCTTCAGGTGAGACTTAAGTCAATGCTCTGAGGATTGATGTCGAATGGGCCAATAGTGTAGGGATTTTCTTGGCTGCTTAACGCTGAACATGGGTCAGGGCCCGTCAAGCCAACAAATAGCTCCATTGCCAAGACCAGGATATGCATAATGAGATGTGTGATGTCGCATCATTGGAATTGAACTAAGAAGGAGACTGAAGACTGGTTGGATAGAAAGATTCATGAATTAGTGACACGAGAAAATAGGAATCCATGATTGATGAAAGAACAATGGTTGGATAGATATTTGTACACAAATATACACCAAATTTTCATCTGTTCCTTCCCAATTATATATAACTGGATCAGGAAGTTGGTAGATGACTAAGGGAAGTGGAGGCTTGACAATTTACTTGTTTGGACCCTGGAGTTAGTGCGGAAATTGAAAGCCTCTTAACATAAGGTTGTGGGAGTTGTTCACCATTGGCTGGACCATATCATAGGAGGGTTTGTTGCAAAGTTCACTGTCGATAATTCTATCAATTACAGTGAAGCAGAGCGCCGCTTCTTCAAGGGGCCGCGAGGTAAGTATTTGAAATCATTAAATACTTAGATTAAGATGCTCTTGTGTGAAAAGTGGGTTATGCAGTTACCTTAATTTTTGGGGCTATGCGAAGTGGAAGGACTTTAAGGGATGGAGTAACAAAAGGTCCTGAATATAGCCTGCTAATTCACCCTCCTATGAGTGATGATGAAGGAATAACACAAGCTTCTTTGCTAAGCGATATTTAACTGATAAGATTGGGCTTCCCATGAATACATAAACCACCTCCATCCTTAGCTCATCCATCCACACCACCTCCATCCTCACCTCCACCACTTACTCCTTCACTGACACCACTGCCTCTTGCACCATAGTTCAACATGGCAAACTCTGTAAAGCTACCTGTGTTCAAGGGTGTAGGAAATGATGATCGAGACTAGTTTTTCTTTGTCACAAAGTATGTGTTGGAAGATTAGGGTATCATGGATGATCAAATGAAGAAATTAATGTTGGTTAGTGATTTCCAAGATCGTGCACTAACTTGGTACATTAAGTACCACACTGATAATTTGATGCCCGCGTTGGCAGATATCCAGACTGCACTAAATAAGGAATTTAGTATACCTATGTTTGAGGTGCAACCAATTGTGGGATTCAAGGAGATCACAATGAAGCCTTGAGAGACGCCCTGGGATTCAGATGAAAGATTGAAACGTATTATCCATGAAGCCAAAATGAATCTGACTGATGGGCATCATCGTTAATTGTTTGTGGCCTTGTTCCTGCCTCACCTGAGGGTTGTGCTATCACAACAGAAGATGAGGACCCATACGGAAGCTCTCGAAATTATGAATAAGTGTGGTGCCTAAAGTACAAAAACTAGGGCAAGACAAATATCACTATCTTGTTTTCACAGATTATGTTGCATTAGGGGGACCAATGCCTTTGAGGTTGTAAGTTTCAATAGAGAGAATTACAACACCCGCGCTATGGTGTGCTACTTGTCAGGTAGCTAGGAAACACGCAACATACAATTGCTATTTGCTACAGAAATTTGTATAGAGACTGCAATAGCTCTTCTGCATCTTTTGTCAATCTATGGGTTATGATGAGCACAATTTCTTAGGAATTAATGATGGGCATGACACCTTCATACAGGGTGTAGGAAGAAACGTAGCCTCCGGAGAAAGGTGCTGAAAGAGTGCAACGCAAGTGTCATTGGCACGAATGAGGCCAATGTGGAGGAGGACTTGGTAGAATTTGAGCGAAGATTATTTGTTACAATTGTGGAAGACCACGAAACTACACGGGAGACTACTTGAATCTGACATGTTTGTCATGCCGCTATTGTACTTAGTTTGACCATGCGATGGAGGATTGCTCAATTTTGTTAGCCAAGATACATGCGAAGGGGGCGTAAACTTAGCAACTGACTCAGAACCTATAGATGATGAGGGCTGAGCCTCGTGAGGAAGACCCTGAAGTAAAGATTGTGCTGTGAAGTGGAGGGATGACTAGTGAGGATAAGGGAAAGTATCCCGAATAAGGTGAGTGGGTCCGCAAAGCACCAGAAAAGGATACTGAGTTTGATCTAGAATGCACAAAAGAAAAAATTATGGAAGCAAAGAAAAGTTTCCTTGAGACCTCTATCTCAGGGAGTTAGGAGAAACTCGTTGAAGAAATAGACCTATCCATGGTTACCACATTCTTGAAGACCTGAATGAAACTACTTAGCAATAGTAAGGTTGCAAAGAAACTGCAGGAGATAGTCAATAGGTGCACTGGAATGGAAACTGCTAATGACAGACCGCGCGTAGTTAGGAAGCTTGTTAAGCATAAGGCACGAATTTGACATGAGATGAGACTCACCACACAAATAGGTGAATACGAAATGGACCAAGTTATCTTGGACCTAGTGTCTGACGTGAATGTTTTTCTGAAACCAACATGGGAAAGAATGGGGAGACCTATGCTACAGTGGTCTCCGATTTAGCTAACGACGGTGAATCAATAGAAAAGCATCCGAATAGCGAGGTTGCAGGGGGTGAAAGTTGATATTGAACGCATGAGTGCACTAGCAAATTTTTAAGTACAGAGATTTTGGATGATAGCAATCCCTACCCCGCACTCCTTGGGATTGATTCGGCCACTAGCATGAATGAGATAATCAACCTAAAGAAGCGAATGATGATATTTGAGAAGAAGTCGCTCTACGTACTAGTGTCACCAGACCTTGCAGAAGGACCACGCTATACTAAATCGCTCCGTGATTATGAAAGTGATGACGATTTGGACCAGATTTACAAGATATCGACGTGATATCAGGATTGGGCGAATTTGACAATAGAATAACGCATTGCAAGGGACCATGATAGCCCCTGCACATTAGATTCAGATGAAGAAATGGAGCATTGGCAGAATTTATTGCATGAAGAATCTATGCTACACTGTAATAAGATGACCAAGTCATTGCGTTGTGTATCATCGGAGGTAAGAAATCTGCCTTAGTATGATGGGTTAATTGATGTTGATCATGTTTTAGATGCATTTTAAAGGGAAGTACCAGAGAAGCATCACTTCCAGGCATTAGATTAGGCATTGTGTATTGCGCTTGTAAGATGTTGGGGTATGCACAAAGATAGTTTTGATGATTGGAGTGAATGTAGGAGGATGATGAGGGTATGATTTGGTCATATGAAGATGCGATTATCAGAAAAATATGATGGGAGAAATGATCCGTGTAACCATTTGGCCAAATGGACTGAAGTGTATGGAGTGAAGCCTCAATGAGAATAGATCCATCTATTTTTTCATACCTTGGATGTTATACCAATGAATTGGTACTTGGAGATGGAACTCAACCATGGCACTAAAGAATGGGATATTTTGCTCCAGGGATTTTTGATGACGTTTAATTTTGAGGATGGATTTGAATCTATCACCGAAGCATTGCAGGAGGTTAAGATGGCAATTTTAGGGTACGATAGGATCCTCTAGATTTGATTCAACCTGATTGGACCACCCTGTTGGGCCATGCACTAGAGTGCTACAATGTCATAACAGAAGATGAAGAAAAATACCTGAGGAATATTAATATTCTAGATATTGAAGGACATCACAAAGTTGAAGGACCACAATTAGATAACCCAAACATACCTAAGACATTCAAAACTAGGCTGGTGAACATTGGCATGGGGGTAGAGCCGAAGTTTGTAAATATTAGTGACTACTGGGACGATGCAATAGTACATAAGGTCACCAAACTACTTCGCAAATACCAGGATCTATTTCCCACAAAATTTTTAGATCTGAGAGGGATAATAGGGGACATGGGTGTCAAGAAGATCACCCTAAAACCGAAGACGAAACTTCTAAAGCAAATACCTTACCTTCTCAATCCGCACTATAATTAAAGGGTCTTCTTAGAGTTAGACAAGATGCTCGTGGGAGTTATTGTTGAACCGGTGGAAGAATCTGATTGGGTAGGCCCAATAGTGGTTCATGAAAAGAAGCAAAAGGAATAAATAAGGATATGCGTAGATATCAGGAATTTGAATGATGCTTGTGTGCATGATCCCTTCCCAACTTCGTTCACTGATGAGGTCCTAGATAATGTTGGCGGCCAAGAAGCATATACGTTCACAGATGGGTTCTCTGGGAACCATCAGAAGAAGATCATGCCAGAGGACAGAAGTAATATGGCCTTAATGATTGAATGGGGATGCTTCTAGTATACGATGCTGCCTTTTGGTGTCGGCGATATTTTTGTGCGTAGTCATCATGGCGTTCAAAGATTTCATTCATAAATTTCTAGAAGTATACGTTGATGACTGGAAAGTATTCAGACTGGTGAAGCGCCATGTGGCAAGTCTGTATTTGATTCTAGATACATGCCAGAGGTACCAGATCATGTTCAATCTGAAGAAATGTTTGTTTTGTGTCCCTTTTTGGATCGTGCTGGGCCATGTGGTATGTAGAAAATACTTGATTGTAGACCCTGTGAAGATCACAGTCATAATCAATTTGGAAGTGCCAAGGAGTGTGAAACAGCTACGCTCAATGTTGGGGCATATATGATACTAAAGGAAATTCATCAAGATCTATGACCAGATCACCACGATGATGCAAAAATTGTTAAAGAAAGATGCCACATTCTGTTGGAATAAGGAATTTCATGTGCATGTGAAGTAGTATTGCACTGGGAGTAGTACTGGCACAGGCTGGTGAAGGGGACTCGGATCACCCTATAGCATTCACAAGTTGGAAGCTATCCAAAGTTGAGAAAAATTATTCCATGACAAAGTGTGAAGGACTAGCTATGGTGCACGCGCTCTAGAAGTTCAAGCATTATTTGTTGGGAAAACATTTTAGGATGTATACAGACCATTTGGCATTAAAATGCCTAGTCAACAAGCCTCTTTTGGGGGGGAAGATATGTCGCTTGTTGTGTTGGGGTTGAAGATACCAAGATGCTTGAATGGTGGACTAGGTCATCTATCATGCATTGAAATAGGAGAGGAATCTATGAATTTGGAGGTGTTATAAAATTATATATTATGGAGTAATGGAACACATAAAATATTGCAAAAATATAAACACAAAAAACACATAAAGAAGAGAGACACAGAGATACGCGGTTCACCCAGTTTGGGCTACGTCCACCCCGAATAGACAATCGTTCCTTTCTATTATACAACAAAATGAAGAGACACAACCTACAACAAATCCACTGTAATATTCTATGTTTTCTCTCACAGTCTCACCTCTCTATTTCTCGCTCGGAGAATACACATCTATTACTTAGCCTCAAATACAATGCCCTCATATGAAGAGAGGGGTTTCCTTCTAGGGAAAAAAACACTAAACTAAACATAAGTTCTATCGTCAGATCATCCACCTAATGAACAGCCCAGATTGACTAGAAATTAGTATAATTTTACAAGGCAATTTTACATCTGTTTTTAGCTTCGGGGGCGCTACCCCCGAGCCCCTGCAGGGTGACCGTTGGCCCCCGGACCCCCCAGCCAGGGGGGATCGACCCCCCGGACCCCCATGGGGAGGAAAAGTCCCCCTGCACCCCCCCGCGTGGAGGGGTGTACAAACGTCCTGGGGAATACATCTGGATGAAACAAAGACCTCTGAAAAATCATGCTCCACACACAACAATCTCCCACTTGGAGAATGATTGTAGCAACTCCATCACTGCTTCGTTTGCTAGACAATGAATCCTCTTTGGACCTCACTATTTCTCATCTTCATTTTCATCCTTAAAGACCAATTGAAACTAAGCATATTCTCAATTTCTCCTTGGCTACAAATTTTGTTACCATATCTGGAGGATTCTGGCTAGTGTGTATCTTTTCCAGCTTAAACTCTCCATCTTCCAACACTGATCGTATGAAATGGTACTCGAGCTATATGTGTTTAGTCTTGGAATGAAATGTTGTGTTCTTTGCAAGATGAATGGCACTTTGGCTATCACTGTATAACGTGCCCATATCATGCTCATTACCCAATTCACCCATAAACCTTTGTAACCAAATCATTTCTTTACTAGCCTCTGTAGCAGCAACATACTCGCTTTGTGGAAAGTGCAACAACATTTGGATTTTTGAAACCAACTAACAGCTTTCCACGCAACATAAATACATATCCTGTATGCTCGTCCTTTTCTATGTCCCCCTGCCATATCTGCATTGACATATCGCTATAGAGAAATGTTTGGACCACCAAAGCATAATGCTTGATTTGTGGTACCTTTCAAATATCTGAGAATCCATTTCACTGCCATCCAATGTTCCTTTCCTGGATTGTTCATGTACCTGCTTACAACTCCCACTCCATGTGAAATATCAGGCCTTGTGCAAACCATTTAATACATTAAGCTTTCAACTGCTGATGCATATGGAACTTTAGACATATAATCCTTGTCTTCTTGGGTCTTTGGGTACATTTCCTTACTAAGTTTGAAATGGCTAGCAAAAGGTGTATTAACTGGTTTTGCATTGTGCATATTAAATCTTTTCAACACCTTTTGTGTGTCCTCATTTTGAGACAATGTTAATTTGCGATTTTTCCTATCTCTAGTGATTCTCATATCAAGGATTTGTTTTGCAGCTCCCAAATCCTTCATTGCAAATGAATTTGCCAATTTTCTTTTGAACACATTTATTTCCTGGATGTTAGACCGTGAAACAAGCATGTCATCTACATACAATAACAATATAATATAGCTGCCATAATTTTACCTTTTTAGATAAACACAATGATCAAAGTGACATCTAGTATAACCTTGTTCAAACATAAAATTGTAAAATTTTATATACCACTTCCTTGGAGCCTATTTTAAGCCATACAAGCTCTTTTTCAGCTTGCACACTAGTTTCTCCTTCCCCTTCACCTCATATCCTTCTGGTTGTTGCATATATATCTCTTCCTCTAAATCCCCATGGAGAAAGGTTGTCTTTACATCTAGCTGCTCAAGATGCGAATCTTCAACTACTACTAGACTTAAAATAGTTCTGATTGAAGTCATTTTAACAACAGGAGAAAATATTTCATCAAAATAAATACCTTTCTTCTGTGTAAACCCCTTCACCACAAGTCTAGCTTTATACCTTTGTTTTCCTCCATTTTCTTCCTTCAGCCTGTAAACCCATTTATTCTTCAATGTAGTTTTTCCTGCAGGCAACTTGACTAAGTCCCAAGTTTGGTTATGCATTAAGGAGTCCATCTCTTCTTCCATGGCTACCTCCCACTTCTTCCTGTTTTCAACCTGCATTGCTTCTTCATAAAATTAGGGTTCACTAGAATCAATCAGCAATAAATAATATAATGAACAAGAGTATCATTCAGGGGGTCTACTTATCCTGGTAGATATTTTAACACCACTTTCAGGTGTTTTTGGTGCTTGTTGCTATTGTGGTGGTTACTGTTGTTGTGGTTGTTGATTATTATTATTATTATTTTCAGGCACCTTTACATTTTTAGTGATTTCATTAAGGACTGCATATTTCTTGTTTTCTTTTTGCTGTTTCTTTTCCTGCAACTAATTCTTATACAATACCTTTTCATTGAATATTACATCTCTACTCCTAATGATTTTGTGATTTTCGTAATCATATAAGCGATAACCAAAATCACTAACACCATATCCAATAAAGGTACATTTCTTTGACTTTACCTCAAGCTTTGTTCTATTTTCTTTATCAATATGGAGAAAGGCCTCACAACCAAAAGGCTTTAAAAAAAGTTATTTACCTTTTTACCTATCCATGCTTCCTATGGAACCCCACCATCTAAGGAACTTGAAGTCCATTCATTTATTAGATAAACAACAATATCTACAACATATGCCCAAAACTGTCAAGGCAATCTTGCATGCAAACTCATGCACCTTGCACACTCCATGATTGTTCTGCTCATCCTTTCTGACACACCATTTTCTTGTGGCGTTCTTGGAACTGTCTTATCTCTGTGAATTCCATGCTCTGAAAAATACCTATCAAAGTCTTTGCTGCAATATTCACCTCCATTATCTGATCTAAGACACTTCAATTTCTTTCCTATCTTAATCTCAACCAAAGCTTTCCATTTCTTGAAAGTATCAAATACATCAGATTTATTATTAATACAATATATCCAAGTTTTCCTAGTTGCATCATCAATAAAAGTAACATAATAACAAAGGCCACCGAGAGATGATGCCTGAGTAGGTCCCCATACATCTGTATGCACAAGCTCTAATTTTTCACTCTTCTTTTCTTTCCCAACTCTGAGAAATATGACTGTCTTTTGTTTTCCATAAATGCAATTCTCACATAAGTCCAAATCAACATTATTCAAACCCAGCAACAAATTCCTTGAGTGAAGAATCTTCATTCCCTTTTCACTCATGTGTTCGAACTTATGATACCATAATGTTGCATCTGCACCTTTGGAAGTTAAAGCATTAATAGAGTTAGAAATACCATTGCATAAATACAATGTACCATACTTTTCACCTTTTTCTATTACCAGGGCTCCTTTAGTGACCTTCTAAGCTTTATCTGTGAAAGCTGTCACACAACCTTCACCGCCTAACTACCCTGTTGAAATCAGATTTTTATTTAGATCTGGAACATGCCTTACCTCCTTTAGTAGCCATTCGTTTCCATTCTATTGTTTTACAAGAACCTTACCCATTCCAACAATTTTATAGGGTTTATCATCACCCAAACGAACTTGTCAAAAATATTCTTGAACATAGTCATGAAAGTATTTCTTATCAGGTGTGGCATGGAATGAGGCCCCTGAATCTACCACCCAGGAATCAATAATATTTTCGAAAGAAAGAATCAAATCATCTTGTAACACCTCACCTGTGACATTTGCTTCATGATTGTTTTCTTGTTATGAATCTCCTTCTTTTCCCTTCCGAGATCTATAGTCTTTCTTTAGGTGTTCCTTTTTTCTGCCTGCATTTCCAGCACACTATCCCCGATCTGGACTTGGATCTGCCTTTCCTTGATTTACTACGATATCCTGAGCTCTTTCCTCTTTCCATTTTTCTTCCCCTAGACTCTACACTCAAAGAATCACTCGATGTCTCACCGGAGCTTTTCCGTCGCATTTTGTCACTAAGGATAGCACCGAAAACATCATCAAACTTTAAAGTACTAGATCCAGAAATAGAGTTACTAATCACCATTACTAAACCATTCCAACTTTATGGTAATGAGCACAAGAATAACAGAGCTCTAACTTCATCATCATAGTTTACCCCTATAGAACATAACTGACTTGTAATATTATTAAAATCATTTAAATGGTCTACAACAGATCCACCTTCCAGCATATTCATATTAAATAATCATTTCATAAGAAATAACTTGTTTGAGGTTGAGGGTTTTTCATATAATTTCTCCAACACCTTAATCAAACCCTCTGTCGTTGTTTCCTTCGAAATTTTGAAGGCGGCCGACTCTGCGATGCGCAACCGCATTGTTCCGAGTGCCTTTCTATAGAGAAGGTTCCATTCTTCATCTCACATACCCGTTGAAATCTTTGCTTTTCCTCCCAGTGGTAGGTATAGATCTTTCTGATACAGCTAATCTTCCATCTGCATCTTCCAAAAAGATAAGTTTTGGCCATTAAATTTCTCGACCCTAAACTTACCATCTTCCGCCATTGCTCCCACTCGAACGAATAACCCTTCTTTCCTACAAGTTTATCAGCCAAATAGACCTTTGGCTCGGATACTAGTTGTTATAAAATTATATATTACGGAGCAATGGAACACATAAAATATTGTAGAAATATAAACACAAAAAACACATAAAACAAGAGAGACACAAATATACATGGTTCACCCAATTTGGGCTATGTCCACCCCAAATAGCTAGTCCTTCCTTTCTATTATCCAGAAAAATGAAGAGACACAAACAAGAAATCTGCTGTAATATCCTCTGTTTTCTCTCACAGTCTCACCTCTTTGTTTCTCGTTTGGAGAATACACATTGATTACTCAGCCTCAAATAAAATGCCTTCATATGAAGAGAGGGGTTTCCTTCTAGGGAAAAAAACCCTAAACTAAACATAAATTCTACCATAAGATAATCCGCCTAATGAATGGCCCAGATTGACTAGAAATTACTATACTTTTACAAGGAAATTTTACATATGTTTTTAGCTTCAGGGGCGCTGCCCCCGAGCCCCTCTTGGGGGACCGCTAGCCCTCCGATCCCTCATCCTGGGGGGATTGGCCCCCCCAGACCCCCGCGGGGGGGACAAGTCCCCGCCGTACCCCCCCCGCGTGGAGGGGTGTACAAACTTCCTGGGGAATACATCCAACTAAAACAAAGACCTCTGAACAATCATGCTCCACACACAACAGGAGGAGCGACTACCCGACGTGAATCTCTTTATAGTACGCATCGCGAACAACCACTTCGAAGATATTATGCTCTTCCTCATGACAAGTACAGATCTGAAAGGATATACAAGCCAATAGAAGAAGGAACTCATGGTGCGCACGACATACGTTTTTGTCATTGTAGGGTAATTGTGTAAAATGGGATCAGATGAAATATTGCGATGTTCTGTTCCATATTTTAAATAAGACAACATCCTTGCTAAGGCTCATAGTGGAGCCACAGGAGGTCATTATGCAGGAAAAGAAATAACACAAAAGTTTCTACGCGCTGGGTTATGGTGGCCAAGCTTGCAAAAGCATTCAAAAGTGCATTGTAGGGCATGCAACACATGCCAAAGGATAGTCAGACCCTCATGTAGGTATGATCTACCACTAAATCCCTAGATATCACTACAACTCTTCAATAAGTGGGGGATTGAATTTGTAATACCATTTCAACCTCCAGGGAAGAGGACGGTTGCGCGATACATCATCACCGTGACTTAGTACTTAACGAGATGGGTAGAGGTGCAACCTGTGAAGGACTATACAAGTGTTACAATAGCCAAATTCATCTTTGATCATGTTTTGAGAAGGTTTAGTTGTCCAAAAATTTTAATGAGTGAACTTCGTAGACGGTTTCTTAATGAGACGATTAGCACAATGAGAGAGGAATTTCAGGTCTACCATCATAAGAGCATGCCATATCATCCGCAGGCTAATGGGATGATGGAAGAATTTAATAAAATATTGGAGAGCATGCTCACAAAGGTTTGCAATGCTCAAGAAATGACTGGGATGTTCCTATGCTCGCAATTCTATGGGATTATAGAACGACTTGCAAGAAGTTGACTAGACGAACATCGTTTAGACTAGTTTATGAGATGGAGCTTATGATGCCAATGGAGTACAATGTACCTAGTCTGCGCATAGCGGAATTCAAGGGAATGGATGATCAGAGAGCCATAGAGAAGAGACTCGCACAACTGACATAGCTTGAAGAAGATATATTTGTAGCTAGATTCCATCAACAAGTTCAAAAGGACAGAGAAAAGGCATGGTATGATCGACACATCAAACTGTGCACCTTAAAGTTAAGTGATTTAGTTATATTATAGGACAACAAGTTTGATAAATTTCCAGGAAATTTCTCAGTGCATTAGTTGGGGCCATACGTCATAAAGGAGATTTCCAATGGTGTAGTATTTTAGTCGGTAAATTTCAATGGAGTACGATTCCCAGGGCGAGTGAATGGTAGCCGATTGAAGCCATACACCGGCGATCCGGCTACATGAATACATGGTGGAAGCATACTCTTAGCTTTCCAGGTAGCTGAAAGGAGGTGTGGGGCTATAAACTATACTACCCAGGTTGGAGAGCTCTGTGATTGGGGAATTGTGTGGAATGGAGAAATGCCACAGTGTGAGCAGAAATGAGTAGGAAGTTGCGCTATCCAAGAAGGGACCGCGCAGGGCAGCTGGAAAGTAATCGTTATCATCACTATTCATGACTTGACAGTGGGAGAACGACTTAATGGAGTAGGGGGGTGACATTTAAGTAAACATTTAAGAGAAATATCTGTGAAAATATGTCACCAATCCAACATTTATGAACGAATTTTGGGGGGAAAGGGCGGATTTGAATTCAAAAATGCCTATAAATTATAGGTGGCTATTGAACAAAAAACACTTGGCACTTTGAGAATTGAGGTGTTGAGCTCTCAGACGCATATGAACCGTGAGTAATTTGAAGCTTTGATAACAAGATTAAAATTTGAGAAGTTTCCAAATGAGACATTGAAGTTGTTGTTTAGTATCATGTCAATGCCTGTAGAAACCGCGATTGCTAGAGAAGAAATGGTAGTTGAGGGAAGTTCCCTAGAAGTAGCAATGGAAATTGAGGGAGCTACCCCAAAGGTTGCAAGAATAGAAGTACTAGCAGAAGTTCCTAAATCACCAAGGTCACCCAAGCCGAGGCCTATGCCAACCAAAGAGGGTCAAAAAACAAAGAAGGACAAGCAGAAAGTGTCATAGCTAGTGTGCGCATCACCCAGAAAGCATCCAAAGAAGGAAAATCGCACTATACAGGAGAAGGGCAAGCTAATTGACCTAGAGCTTGAAGAGGACATTGAAAAAATACCTATGGATGAGGAAGAAATTTAGATGGAGGCAGAGGACATTGACGTGGAGGGGTCTGACCCTATCTCTAAACTACCCGAGTACATTCCTCTGTACGGAGGGAAGACAAAGGTTTCAAAGGAAATTGATGAAAGCAAGGTCACGCTTCATACATCCTTGCTGCGAGACAAAATCACCTTTGAGGGAACGTGCCTTAGGTGCATCCCCCATTTAAAAATAGAAAATTTTTATTTGGATTATATAAACTACTTTCCTCACTTAACAATAGATCAACTCATGCACTGCGTATACTATAAAGACTCTGGTGTGATTACGTTGGACCCAAGAAAAATGGCAAAAGGGGTGTATAAGGCTGACCTATTAAACATGTTGTGGGTACCGCATTACAACCGCACGCCCACAACCATGATAGTAATCAAGAAGATGTTGTTCTTGGTGCCTGATGTGTGCGTTTGGATAGAGGAGCCAATATTGATCACTAACATGCTGATATATAGGATCACTCAACTGCTGCATGTAAGAGAAAATTTGACCATGGCATTTGGTTGAAAGATAGGTGAGTGCAACCTCGATAAAGAAATGAAGAATAAATTTAAGCTTGCTAAGAAGTCCTGTGGCTACTCCATCACTAGCATAACCAAGCTTGTGATCAAGGTAGACACCTAGATCCTCACAAAAAATATTATGAGGAAGTGTCGCGGAGATGTAGTGTCGGCACTAGTAGTGTCACTAGAGGTCTAGCACATGGGGGGAATATAGTTCAAATTGGCTTGCTACCACTGTAGGGAGTCCCTCGCAAACTATAGAGAGGTGCAATATTGAAGAAAAACATTTCACTCTGCATCACTACTACTGTCCATAGTGTCGGTCAGTGGCAATTATCGGAGGATAGTCAGTTTCCTCCTATCATGTGGGACCTACCAGAAGTAGTGAAGTCTGGTTTGATCTAGGCTATGAAGGAACCCAAAAGGGTCAAGGACACTATGGTATTTTGGATCTTGATGGAGATGAGTATTCACATGGCCATCAATCAGAAGCCACAATTGTCATTGACAATTTATGATCAGATGACAGAGTATGCCGAGTTCAAGGTGGACTTCCAGCATGTCTCCATGCGTGCACGGAAGGATCATGAAAAAAACTGGTATAACCTTTCATATTTATCCATAGACGACGCGATGACAATGATCCTTTATCATTGGCCAACAGATTGGTGCACCACTTCTGAATTGACACCTGCGTCTGGCCAATCTGCAGCGCAGAGAAAAAAGGAAGAGGCTAGGCTAAAGGTTGAACAATTGGATAGGAAAAGGAATGACGAGGCTAATGATAAAGCTAAGGTAGAGTGCGTTGCCGCAAAGAAAACTAGAAGATAGGAAGAAGAGTAGCACAAATCTAATAGGAGCCAGAAGTGGCCTTCCCTGTAGACAGAGGAGGATGAACAACAATCAGTGTAGGGAGGCGTAGACCTGGAGAATACTCCATTTCAAGTTAAGCACACAAGGAAACAATAGAAATTAGGGTTGTGGAAGAAGTCCAAGCCTAGCAAGACTTCCCTTGACTCAATAACCTTGACTGAAGGTGATCTAAATGATATTGATGATGTGCTGAGGGATGCGACCACGAAATTTCTATAATAGTTCTAGCACCAGTAGAAACAGGCCTTGGGCAACATTTAGACGGGTCTGTGGCAACTGCAGATCTAGGCATCGCAGGTACAGACCAGAGTGGGACAAAGCAGTGTAGCGTCAACTAGTTTGACACCTAGCACCTTAGAACTAGCAGGGATGGTAGGCACAATAGAACGTTGGGGAATAGCGCTACCAGACAGAGAACTGACTATGGAAGCCAAGGCTGACAAGGCCATTGTTAGTGCCGTCAAGGGGGTTGGACTCAATTTGGCCACGCTTCGAAGTGAAGCCCTTCACACTTTGAAGGTGGGTGTGATCGCAGAGCTTCAAGGCTGTGAATTGTGTGTGCTACACCTTATCAATGAGTAGAGGGTGAATCACTTTCAAATGGATGCATAGGAGAACTCCGCTATTGATCTCTTCAAGGCCATCATGGAAAAAAATGAGCGCACGAACAAGGTAGTGGCTAAGGCATGTATATTTTTCTCGGAGCTAGACATTCCTGAATATGAGCCAGTGGATGTGCGAATTTGGAAGCTCATTGCTAGAATGTGTGAAGCAAGGAAAGAATTGGCAAAGGTTCAGTTTGAACTGAACCTTAATATTAAAGAACTTGCGTTGAAGGCCCAGTCTTCGACTCCGTCTGAGGTGAGAGAGCAATGCAAGGTAACAATTAGGGATGTCACTTCAATAATGGATAACATAGTAAAGGATTGCATTGCACTCTTCAACCAAGTTACAGGAGGACACTAATGTGAAAAGACTAGAAACAAAGGCACATAAGTGGCAGCAGTGATACAACGAGGTTAAAGTGACAACACACACTATCCCCATTACCCAAAGGCTAGAAAATCCGCAAGAAGAAAAGGCATTAAAAGAGTAGGTGGACGCAGTACAACACAAGGAAGCTTTATTGAAGGCTCGATTGCAACCTTGGCTAGATGAAGCATATGCACTCATGGCCACCATTGAAGGCAAATTGGTTAGTCTACACAAAATGTAGTAGAAGGCATAGGTAGATGGTGTAGGGCCAACAACGGAATAGATGGTTAAGCAAATGAATTAGGAAAAAACATGGTGAACCACCGAAGTTGCAATGGTACAAGTGGAGCTGGGAGGTCTTCGTGACAGCATCTCTGTGCCAACAGAGTGACTCAAGGGCGAATCACCAGATTTATGTTGGGGACCTGTTGGGAACGGGTCCCCTAGGGTCAATTTTGGAGTTAAAGGCCCAAGTTTTGGGGCTAAAGGCCGAAGTTTTGTGTAAAGAATGTGAAGTCTCCACATTTTGTGGCTGTGGAGTGTGAATATGTAAAGAGTTACTAAGGTTTTGCTACCCTTATTTTGTATAAGTCATGTTGACTTTAGAGATCTACCCATGGTCCATGGAGCATGGGATTGTATAAAATGGGACTCTTAGAAGAATCTATAGTAGTTTTTGGTTGAGTAATTTTCATGCTATGTTTTATGTATGGGTCTATAAGAGGTAAGAGGGAAGAGTCTTAGCATAGGAAGAGGCTCTGCAGTTGAGTGCGCAGATGCCTAGGGTATACATCCACAACTGAGTGTGCTGACCCCTAAAACTGTCTATGCAGGGTAGTCAAAGTTTGTACCAAAAATATGGATTATTAATAAAGAGGAATATTCTACAATTATCTGTGTATGTGTTATTTTACTTCTACTATAAATGTTGCAATTATGTTATGTCAAATACTGAGGTGTGAAGTAATGTTATGTTGATATTACTTTTTCATATGAACACATGAAGGAATATTTGTTTAAGTAAAGATAATCATAATGCATGTTAAAGTTAGAAATAGTTAAGAGAATCCTATTTTCCTTTATTTCATAAATAAAATGAGAATAAATTCCTCTTTTCCTTTTCCAATTCCTTTTCCAACTTCCATAACCATTAATTAATCACTAGTGATTCTCATTACAATGTGTTTTCCTAACATGGATATCTAACTTAGATTGTTAAAATTTTGTACCAAAAAAATACTCCTCTAGCATATTTAACTATCTCTCTATAGCATCTACATCTATCGAGCCTTCAAACATATGAATATAAGAATTACGTTGTACCTTAAGGGGGGTAACACCTCCAAAGTGGTGGCTCGATGAAGATGTCTTTCCTATTGGTAATCATTAAAGGATCTTGAGAAAGTATACATTATCTCATTACTTTGTCACTTGAGGGTTTCCTCAAGCAATAATTTAATATTATCTCATGCTCCCACGTCTTCCTTTTCTACCACCATGGTAGGCCATCAGGGTTGGCGAAGATGGTATTGCAAGGACTCAAGCAATTCAATTATTGACTACTTATACCCTCACCTCATTCATGGAATGCATGGAAAAATAAAGAAATGGAGAATCATTCCTAATTTCTTATTGATATAATCAAATGAGTTGTGTGAAAGTGACTTTGTAGATATATCTATAACTTGTTATTTTGGTGGAACATAACCCAGTATGACCTTTTGTTCAAACACATGTTCTCTCATAAAATGATATTTTATTGGAATGTGCTTGGTTTTTGAGAGAATGTTAGGATTGTTGGAGATACTTATGTCACTTGTATTGTCACAGAGAATAGGCACATGGTGAGGACAAGTTATTTGAATGTATTGCAAATCTTAGATCATCAATAAATTTGAGTAAAACAAATTGCAGCAAGAACATATTCTACATCAACAATAGATAAAGTGATGGAGCTTTGTTTCTTATTGATCCATGAGACCAAGTGCAGTCCCAAATAAAATGATCCTCCACTAGTACTCTTGCGATCATCAATATTACCTTCCAAATTGACATCTCTGTAAGAATGAAGTGAAATTTCTATAATTTTATGATATAATAAACCAAAATCTTGAGTTCCTTATAGACACTTGAATATTCTCTTAGCTTATTGTAGAAGAGTTTCCTTAGGATTTTATTTAAATCATCCAAAAATTCCAACTACATGCATAATGTTTGGTCGTGTACCTATAAGGTAGAGCAATATTCTAATCATTAATCTATATTATGGTTAATTATTAATTGATTGAAGGAAACTCATCATTTTGACTAAGATTTTATCCTCTTACCATGGGTGTGCATATGAACTTGCAATATTCCATTCAATATTTGTTAAAAAATTCTTTGATGTACTTGGTTTGAGAAAAAATGATACCATTCTCACTTTGTTGAATTTGAACACCAAGAAAGTATGTTATTTTACCATGTATAGACATTACAAATTATTGTTGCATAACTGAAGAAAATTCTTGACTCGTAGATTCTACATTACTTTGAAATATGATGTCATCTACATAAACAACAAATATCAAAAGTTTATTTTGATCAATTTTAATATATAGGTTGTTATTTGTATGCCCCTTTTTGAAACCTTGTTGCTTAATGTACCTATCAAAATGATAATACCACGCACGAGGATCTTGTTTTAATCCATAAAATGCCTTCTTAAGTTTTCACATCATATTTTTATCATTGCCAAAAATGGAGACATCATTTTGTTCTATATAGACTATTATTGTAAATCCCCATCTAAGAATGCATATTTGACATCCATTTGATATAATTTAAAGCAATGATAGCTTGAAAATGTAAGAAACATTCTTATTGATTCAAGTCTAGCTATAGGTACAAATGTTTCTTCAATATCTATCCTTCCTATTAAGCATAGCCTTTGCATACAACTATTGATTTGTTTCGAATTACTTCTCCATTTTAATTCAGTTTGTTTTTTAAGAATCACTTTTTTCTAATGATATTTTTATCATGAGGCCTTGCTTCTAATCCCCATATATGTTTCTTTTCTATTTGATCAAGTCCTTCATGCGTTACCTTAACCCAACATCCATATTTTCTTGTTTGATTCATTGTTTGAGGTTCAAATGTGGATAGTAAGTCCAGGTAACTAGAAGTTCCAACAAGAGTTATTCAATATTGAATTCTTCCTTCCCTTTCACCTATAACTTGATATTCGGGAAGATTTTTCTAAACATACCTTGAAGTAGTATTTTATAATGTATTTGAATCTTCACCCCCTTCTTCTAGTGCTTCCTTATTTCCTTCTACTAAATATTTTAGCTTGTAGTAGGGAGAGGTTCTTCATCTACTGGTTCTTGTATTTTCGTAAATGTGGCTCCTTCATTAATTACGACATCTCTGCATTCAACAATATTTTGAATATTTTTGTTATAAAATTTATATCCCTTGCTTCTAGAAGAGTATCAAGGAAGGAATCCTTATCAAATCTAGATTCAAAATTTCCAAGCTTATAATCATTGTGCTTTAGGTAAAATTTTCTTCCAAAAATTCTAATGTGTTTGACAGATGTAGGCTTATAGAACCATAATTAATGCGGAGTTTTATCATTTTTTACTTAAACATAAGCTATGTTAATAATATTAATGGTTGTATATGTTGATTCCCCCTAGAAGGTATGTGATGTTCTTGACTCGCTGAGCATGGACCATGCCATTTGATTGATTGTTATGTTCATTCTTTTTTCTAATCCATTTTGTTGATGAGTCTTAACTATAGAAAAGTGTCTTTGGATCCCATGGTGTTCACAAGAATTGAAAAACTCATCTGATACAAACTCTCCTCCTCTATCGTATCTAAGACCTTTATTTTCAAATCTAACTCATTTTCTACCATTGCTTTGAATACTTTAAATTTACCAAATTCTTCATCTTTGTATTTTAGTAAGCCAATCCAACACATTCTTGTAGAATCATCAATGAATAATACAAAGTATTGTTCACAACAAAAAGAATTATTTCTCATAGGACTACAAAAATCAATATCAATAAGTTCAAGTGGCTTACTTGAACTACCTTCTTTAGCATTAAATTAAACTCTGGCTTGCTTACGAAATTGACATGATTTGTGGATGTTATTTTTAGGCTGAGAGATGTTGGGAAATTCATGAACTAATCCGATTCTGCTTGATTTGTATAATTGAGAAAAGTTAAGGTGTTCCAACCTTTTGTTCCAAAGAAGAGTTTCTTCATATTTTCTTAAGTAACAATGTTCTTGGTTGTCTTCCAATACATACACATTTCTTGGGTTCTTGTTCCCTTTATTATGATCTTACCTATTTCCATATTTCTTACCATGTAGTTATTTCATATGAAAATAACTTCATGCCCTTGGTCACACATTTAACTATCACTTAACAAGTTATATCTTAATCCATCAACAAATAAAACATTTCTGGTCTTGTCATTTTTCTTTAGCAACGTGGTTCCTTTCCTTTTGATAATAACAAGTGATTTATCACTAGATGTTACGTTATTTTCTTGCTTTATTCCATTAAAGGACATAACATTGTCTTTGTCACATGTCCTATGCTTCAAACATTCGCTTTCAATGTACCACATATTTTCTTTATCTCATGCATACAAAGCTAGACCACAATTTTCAATGTCTATAGTTTTATTTTTCCATAAATTGGGTGATATTATATTCTTCCCATGTTTGTAAGACTGTCCCATTCTCCTCTACATTCAGGTTCATTATGACCAAAGTTATTACAAAGAGAACATTCAATTTCATCTTCAAGAGGTGAAAAAGAAATAAGAAGATTTAGCTGCTTCGATCTCATTGTTTTGTTTTCTTTCTTCTCTAGTCATAATAGTTTTTATATGTGAAACACTGAACATCTTTGTCACTAAAATTATAACAAGTGAAGGATTGACCATTGAATTTGGAGTATCTGGGAGTATAATTGCTACTAGATTAGCTTCCCCTATTATTATGGTAAGGTTTTTTTTCTTCAGAGTTATTTTATCCTTTGTTCTCTTATTGAGAGTTATAATTTTTATGACTACTTCCTTTTACTACATTGAGATAGCTTCATGTACCTATTTCAAAATATTTTATAGTCTTTTATGATTCCATTTGAAATGAATCCAAGACCTGTCCTAATTATAGGACATCATTGCACTTTGATGATTTCTTTCAGAGTTTAGATCCTCTAGAAATTTTAAGATTTAGGGCCCTTATTTTCTCAATTTCCTTTCTTAGACTCACTATTTCAAGTTCTAAATTATCATTGTTCCTTTTCTTTTCTAGAACATGTTTCTTGAAAAATTCTTCAGCTAATTTAGATTCTTTTGAACATACTATTAGCTAAGTTATTTCTTCAATAAGAGTATTTTTTGTATAGATATAGTTTTCTTCTAGGGCATCGATAAAAATATCGTCACATTCAGCTACAAATTTTTCCTCAAACGCCATAAGAAATTTATAATTTTGATCAGATTCAACATCCTCGTTATTGAAAGGATATTCACTATCTTCACGAATATAAAAATTTTCATGTTATAAAACCTTCCTTTAACATTCTCTTTTGAAGAATTCTTCCCTTTCTCTTGATTTTATTTATAAGTACATTTACCAGCATAGTGACCAACCCCTCAATAGGAAAAACATTTGAAAGGAAGCTTACCTTTAAACTATCAGTTCTTACTTTGAGTTTCTTCACAAAATTCACTTCTTCTTCATCTAAAATGTAGCCTATTTGCTTAATCTCTTCCTTTTCCTTTCCTTTGTATGTCTATTTGAATGTTCCTTCTAGGATATCTCATGGACCCCCTTTTCTCATTTCATAAGTTGTTAAAATATCATGGAGATGTTTAATAGTGAGATTCTTCAAATTTTGAATTTGTTCAATGGAGGATACTCTAGTATCCATTCTAATAGTCTCATATTGAATTCTAAATACTTTAAGTTTAATGTTCTTTACTTAGTGTCACGTTCATAGTTGTGTATAGTATTGTCCCATATAACATTTGTGGTATTTAGCTACATAACCTTCACAAATTATGATTCTTACAAGATTTCCAAGGGAGCATTAATTTCCTTTGCATTGATCTCATATTGTTTCTTCATTGCATCATATTTGGGAATGGAAGATGGATACTGATAGTTTCCTTCAATGATTTCCCATATATTAACTCCAACTGGCTGCAAATATGCTCTCATTTTGAATTTCCAAAAATACCAAGTTAGTTCCATTAAACAAAGGTGGACGGATAGAATATGCTCCCTCTTGATTGCTCATCTTGATGGATCTTTGTTTAAGCGATCAATTCTTCTGAGGAACCTTCTCTGATACCAATTGTTGGGAAAGTTATTGAGAGCAGAGGTGATGAGTATTTTAAATTCAAAATTTTATATTATGAAAAATATACACTATTGTTATTAAGGAAACAAGCATATGTATGCTACATGAGAGAAGGAAACGAATGTATATATAGTTTATTAATTTTTATGTATTCTATTACACAGTTATCTTCGATCAGTGCATGACTAGATTGATTACTTTCAGGATGCAGTAAATAACATAAATAGATCATAAAAAACAAGCATAGAACATGAGGATTTTAGATGGAAACCCAATGTGGGAGAAAACCACCATTGTTGAACTGTCTTAGTCTACTTTCTTCTGACATAAATAAAATTATTACATTTGTATTGATGTAGACATTTTTCAATACGCACACATTGACCTGCAAAAGTTTATAATCGTCTCTCATTTTCAAGCACCCACTAGAAGGGATCTACAACCCCTTGAACTCATTTATCGCCTCCTACCGGAAGGGAGCTCATGTCCCCCTCTGTGAAGGCTACTACCCTTAGCTTCTTGTGGACAACTTTTTATAATGTTTTAGACTCAGTCCACATTTCAAACAGTCATCACACAACCTATGAGCCACCATTCATCAAATTTTCAAACTGAACCCAAATAAACCATAAACCCAAAGAAACTAAACCACTAAGTTTGAGACGTTTTCACACTTTAAATGAACTTAAATTCTGAAGCATCATGTCATTTGAATGCATAACCAAACTAGAAAGAATAAATATCAAATTATGTATGTGATTGTACAAAATAAGACTCATGTATAAATGCATTTTCTCTGTATAAAACCTGCATACATATATCGGAACACTAAACACTAAATTTTTAATCACTGAACCATTCATAGACCACTTGAAAAGTTACAGATCATTTAATCAATCACAGAATCATGAGTGAATTATACATCATACACTATGACATTAAACTTGAACAATTCAACCAAGTCACCACAATAATGATAAATAAATCATTGATAGAAAACAAAAAGAAAACTAGATAACATCAACTATAAACATCAATCATCACATCTATTACCATCAACCAATAGATTAAACCATTGTTTTGATACGTGACTTCCACAAGGATTACTAGTTTGTGTACATGCTTACCATGCATAACAACCATGTATAGATCTCGACATATGGAAAAGTATTTTGAAGAATATATATGTGACTCTTCAGAGGTAGATTTGTGTATGTACGTGTCCATACCCAACATACCCATGTACAGATCTAAAAAACTTTGCTTGCAAACAAAATTTCACTTTCTGAACCTTGATTTTTAATACTAGAGACTTCTAAATAAATCCTTTAAATCATAGTATCAATGCTTCATCAATACTAAACATTTTTAGTAAGTATATTAGCTAAGAATATAGGTTAACATATTTCATATATTTCAGATGTGATTCTTTTCCTTGCTCGCTCGTGCACATATGTTCCAGATCAAAACATTCATAGACAACTCAATACCTCCACACATAACAATTTGAACTCCATCACTTTTTGTAGTTTTAGCATTAACAAATACCTTAGGCCAATCAATTAGTAATAAGGTTGGTATTCTTTGATGGGATCAAATAACATTTGTCACAATATGGGCCAATAGAATGGTAAAGACCCATGGTATTCAAATTACCATAGTGAGGATTTTGTAGGGGACTTTTCTTCACAATACCCGTGTATATATGCAACCCTTCTAATAGGAACTGTGTATACTTTCCCAAACTTCATATTCAACATCGAGTTGTCTATGATCTATCATTTATGTGTTCATCAGTTTTGTAGCATATGTTTCTTTTAGCCTGGATAATGATTGTGTTATCGTAATTTTGACGTATTTATCAAGTAGGTTGTCATCAAGGACAACAAATTAGCCATAATGCCAACAAAAATAATGAACATATATCCATATTAACCACGGATCGAACATGAGCCAAGAGGGATCCAATTTCTTCAAGTGCAAACTTATTTTAGAGTGCATAAAATTAGTTGTTAATTTTTGTTTGTTTAAATTGTATTTTTTAATGTTATAGCATGGTTTTTTTTTAATTATATTTTTAAAATAAGTGCATTTTATTCTATTAAAATATTTTTTAACTTTTTCAATTTTATATATATATGAAGAAGTTTATTCACATGTTAAAATACTTTTGAAAAGTATAGGGTTTAAACATCTTATTATTATGTTAAATATCTTAATATATTTATTTATTATATATAGTATATATTATATATATATATATATAATATATATATATTATATATATTATTATATAAGTCATATGAACAACTAATTAAATATGCATTTTTTTCTCTCTTTTATTATAGAGTACATTTCTTTTCTATTTAGAGAGTTTTTAATTTTTTTTTTAAGAGGGCCTCACATAGTTACAGAACCACACTAAGTTGTAGAATGAACTTCTAGGCTTAATGATCATTAACAATGGACTTGATAGGAGGTTACAATTTTGGTGTAAGGGTGATTTTCTAGAATTAAAAAAAAATCAAAAAATCTAACACTAGAGTGTTTAAACCATTTTTTTTTAATTCATAGACATAGATTCATCGTATAAAACTCATAATGTAATGGAGATATAGAAAAATTTCCAATAAAAAATTGTGTAGAGAAACTCACTTTTTTGAAACAAAATCTTGGCTAGCATTATTTTCTAGGTTTTCTCCTATGATTTGAGTGGATGGAAGTCCCTTGGTAAATACTCTTCCAATTAAATATAGATAGAGAAAAAGACAAATATTTCTTAGCCACAACTTTACCAAAAACTAAGTCTATCAACAACTAAGATGGATTAAATCTCTAAAAACTTAAATCTTTTTTTCTTCAAATTTTATATCCTATAAAGAAAAATATAGATTCCACAATCCATTTATCCTCTCACAAGTTTTTAAAAAAATCCCTTGAAATAGGTGATATTGTTCAATTATTCATTCTTACTCATTTTCAATTTCTTAAACAAGAAAAAAAAAAAAATCATGAAAAACTAAAAATTTCTCTCATCGCTTCCTAAATAGTGCTCATTAAATGGTTCAAGTACTTTTATTTCTCTAAACAACATTTCTACTACTTTTTTCACTAATATATAGTCCAAGTTCTTTTTATTTCTCTTGACAACATTTGTACTACTTTATTCACCTATACATATATCACTAGTGAATACTTACTAAGTTCGAATTCAATTAAATATCAAGATTGAAATTGAAAAAAAAATAAAAAATTCAATTAAATATCAAGATTGAAATTGGAAAAAAAAAAAATTAAGAAATATAGATTTTACAGATACTTAAATATATAATAATATTTAAAATCTCAAAAAACTTTATTATTTTAAAATATCAATTCTTTTAATAATCTAATCGAACGAATTCTACCTACTCACTATTATAATATATAATAATTATAATATATACAAAACTTTAACTTATAGTTCAATTTAAATATTTTACTTACTTAAACAAAGATTTATAAAAAAAAATCAATAAATTTTCTCTTAACATATTTTTATTTTAATTTAATAAATATCGCATATATAATTATGATCGGTTTTACAAACCCTAGAGACTCTATTATATCATGTATACTAAGAAATTCACTTTGTAAAATATCCACCAAAGAGCAGCTTGGTTTCCAAAGGCCTCCACGCCCGTTTTGATAAAGCAATGACTCATCGTATATATATATATCCAATTTTAATATAGAAATTATGGAAAAAAGAGATTTCACAACCAGAAATACTTTCATCTACTTACCTTCCTCATAGTCATGGATATTTTCGTAAAGTTATGTTCAAAAAGGATCCTTATGAATATGAGTATTATGTTACTTTTTTAAAGCTATGTTGCAAAAGGATCCTCTCGAATAAGAGTATTATGTTACTCTTTTAATTAAATTAATCATGAGAACTATATTACAATATTTAACAATCATTTGAAGAATACTTATAAAAAAAATGCAATAATTTCATCGCTTAAATATGTGAAATATGTGCATATGACATTTATACACAAGTGAAATTGTGAATGTGTATGTGCGCTTTTTTAGTTAGGTGGTGCATAGGTACATACCACAACCATTTGGTATGAAAGTATAGTTGGAAACATGCATATCTCTGCTTGCCTCATTTTTAGGAAGAATGGGTGTTGTGCATGTGCACACACACAAGACCGTTGGGGTAGGTGGTTTACATACATGCACACATTCACATCAACACTCATCACTCTCGAAAAGGTGAAGTGATGCAAGAGCATCAAATTGAGTTTGGCAATATGTAGGTCACATGAGAAATCAGGAATATAAAGGCTGAGTAGAGATGTGTGAGCTCCAAGGAATGCATTTTCAATGTAATGGTGTGCCTTGTTGATATTGGCATGTATTTATGGACAATAGCTCAATATCGGACTTGGTGTTCATGCATTTTTTTAAATAATGGTGTCCATATTAAATTTTCTAGCACTCATTCTCAAAATAGCTAATGTGCGTTATATTTCATCAACATTGATTGTAAGCCCACCTTCCACATCCCATCCTTGATAGTGTGTCAAGTGTTCATTGAAATGTGCAATTGGATTAGACATCAAATGGATGCAAGAATGAAGCCGAGAATTGTTATCCATGGAAGAAGATTGAACAATTGCAATAAATAGAAGTTGAAATGTTGTAATAGTTATAAAAAAGGTGAGATAAAAAAATGAGATATTTAGGGAAATCCATGGATAAATCAAAGATAAAGAAAAATAAAGTTGGCTTTCCATGGCGCTAAGTAAATTAGCCCGAGTGTTCTATAATTGAGAAGAGCCTAAGGTTACATTAATAAATGAAGATATAACATTGAATATTTGTTTTCACTGAGGGGATGTGTTTACACTTTAATCTAGTCGTGCATTAGATGTTGAATCTTGTGTATACTTTTTCATGTTGATGTTATTTATTTTAGACAATATATTTATTAATTATGTGGATTGATGTAATAAAGTATTTGAGCATTTTCATCAATAATAGATTTTCATTGTAAAATTTAAAGAAATTTATGTATATGGTTTACATTGTGTGACTTTCTATTGCATTGTAAGTGAGATAATATCCTTGCATGATAAGGATGAGGACAAGATGAATGTAAAGAGGATGTTTCATATTTTGTTTAATAAGAAAATATCATTGTCTTGAATATTAAGATATTGAAGCTACATGTGAAGAACTAGAGCCGTAGGATGTCAAAATGTATATACTTTCTAACAATGGGGATGTTAGCTATATCATTGACATCAAACTATTGTTGAAAGAAATTGTGGCCAAGTCTCTAAGGATAATTAGCCTTATTGATTATATATAGAGTATATGACTTGTAGAGATGATAGAAATAATTGTCATCTAAGTGATGAGAAGAGTGAAGATGATTTAGCATTAATAAAAAAATGAAGAAAAGTTGTAGTTAACACACATCTGAGAATTTTTTATGTCAAGAATGGGTCTCCTAAGTAATATTATAAAATAATAGTGGAAGTAATAACATAAGACTAGATTACATCATCAAATTTAACAAGGAAAAAAGAGAAAAATATTTTTTCAACTTATCTCCCTATAGTCTTACTCAAATTTCATGTGGGAGTACTAGGCAGATGCAAAATTTATTTCTTCATCCACAGAGTACCCATGTTGCATACTTTTGATGGTCCCTACTACACAAGAAATGAGAAACATGTGAGAAAAGTGATTTCAATCATGTTTTCCATGTATTTCTCAATTTTTGTGTAGCAAGGTCCATTGAAAATATGCAACATGGACACTCCTTGGATGAAGAATTAAATTATGCATCCAATGATTGATCCCCTAAAAATTTGAGTAAAATCGTAGGGAAAAAAGTTAGAAATAAAAGTTCAAAAAGTAGTCTTCTTATTTTTTTATCTTTTAACATTTTTATTTTTTTACTCCAAAAATGGCGAATTTTAACTGTGGTTGACATCATCATGTTTAATCTTATTGTTCTAATAAAATTAATTTTTCTTACGAATTATTGTTTCAAAGCTCGTTTTAGATCTCGAAATTTTATAATAATTAAATATGAGAACATGCATTTTTTTCCAAAATGAAAATAGGATGGAAAAACATAAATGAGTTTGATGATACCCATATTGTGTGTGAAATCAATACTATAAACACTATTTGGAGACATGTGTAGGCATGCATTCTGAAATAATAGTGACTTGTTCAATATCTCTTTCTTAAACAACGATTGACATCATACATAGCATGCATCTTTTTGGAATTGTGGCGTTCATACCAAAAGTCGTGTTGTGCATTTTTAAAATGTATTTGACGTGCATTATATGATTCTATGCAATGAATGAAATGGAATAAGACATGTTATTGGATGGAGCATCGAATAAGCACAATAATGAGGAGAAGAATCATTACGTGTCAGGTAAGGTTTATGCTTGGAATGATTACAACATTTGAGGTAAGGTTTATGCTTGGAATGATTATAACCTTTTGAGGTTATAGTGGTTATTGAAAAGTTGAGTTAAATAACACAAATGGAGAATTATTTGAAAAATATGTTAATGAGATACTGAAAATAAATCAAATTCTCATGCCCTTTATTCTAGCATCCTCAAGCAAAGAGTCCACTTGTACCATTCTACAAAATTACATCAATCATGAGTGGGAGTGTTCAATAAGGACTTTTACTAATCTAATTTCATTTTTACATTAATTTTTGTGTCAGTAACTAATTTAATTTAATTTTCACATTAACTTTTGTGTTAGTAAGACTCTAAATGTTAAGTATATTTATAATTGTTTATGTTGATTATGTTGTCTATTAATGAAGTATGATTGTCAGGAAATTCTTGAAGATAATTATTTATGCACCTTTCATTTTACAATTTATGTACATTCAATGGGATTTGAGTTGATAATGTATTTTTATACATATAAATTACTAAATAATTAATTGAAAATGTATTTTGAGGCACACAATTAAGATATTGTAATATATGAAATACATATTTATATTTCCATTTCATTTCTAAAAATAAGTTAAATTTATTATATGAAAATGTGTTTTATATGACAAGGAAGTTGTCCATAATTTTTTTCGATGCAAGAATATAAATTAAACAGTTCATAAACACATACAATGGTCAATCTAGAATTTCATTTCCCTCCTCATATATTTGACATTACCGATATTTTTAAAAATCACAAAAATTAACTAAATTATAGCTTAATTATTATTATTATTACAAAAAATTAATATATGAGATAAAAATATATATACATTTTAAAATATTTTAAGGATAATAAAACAGCAATAAATAATCCTAGTCAAATTTTCTATACAAGGAAAATTTTATGGGGTAATATTTAAAGGTGTGTTAGTTTCCCATTTTACCACACCTCTTCCATTTTTCCTAAAAATGATTTTCCCAAATGATATAGTATTATGGAGACTATAAATTTGAAATTTTACAAAAATGTCAAATATTTTACATTTCCCCTATAGGAGACTAGTGATATTTAACAACTTTTCAAAAGTTTACTATAAATTTCCATGGTTAAAATTTTCCTTAACCATAAATAAACATGAAATAGATATTCACATTCGTTAACATGAAGATTTTTTAATTGAATTCAAAGTAAATGAAGGCATACCTACCTTTGAAATAACTCTGAACTCTTTATGTTAACTACTAATGAAACTAGAGAATATAAATAAATCAATGCCTAGTAAACATGAATAGACATCCATTAATAATAAAACTAAAACTAACTAATTGATTCAAATTGGTTCATAAAATGTAAATTATTAATTTCTAAATAAATTAATAGAATATTAGAATTTCTTGAATTTATGTGATGAATGTCTCTTCAATTCTATATATATATATATAACCATTTATACGTACATTCCTCTACTCGTTCTACCATATGCAACTGGTATTGGTGATAAATGTCTTCTTTCCTCTATGTACATAAGATTATTTTATATATTCCACCATGGTTGTATTTCAGTAAGGTAAAACCATATTCACATTATCATTACCCTAGGTTTTAGTGTTGGGTTGATATCGCTTGCCAACATGTGTTAAGCGCCACACCTTTGTTTTAATATCTTTGTGATACCTATTACTCGAGGTCCAAGGTTGATGTAGGAATGGATAATATCTTTGACATGATTTGCAAGGGGTGGTGTTATGCTATGTTTTGAACCTCTAGTACCAAACTTATCTGCTATTGGATCGTGGTGAGGTTAAGGTGCGAGAAGTACTACTGCCCACTCGCCACCTCAACTCTTTCACATGGGTAGTTAGGTGGGCTTTAGATTATGTGTAACCATGGACATCTACCCATATGTATATTGAAGGTGGAGGGTAGCGCTGAAACCCGAAATGAATTTTACCCTTACTTGACCCTCCCATTGCTCATTGTTGTTTTCGCTCTTCAAGAGGAAACCGTGTCGAATGTTGAGCTCTGGTTACTAGTAAAGGCTCACAATTTCCTCCATTCGGCGTTGTTCACCATCTCAAGGCTCAGTATTTTCTCATTTCCGAGTTTGTGCACTTGTATATAAAACCTTTTCCTGTGATTTTGTTTTATATCCCGCGTGTCATCCCTATTTACAGTGTAGGGTGATCCTGGTATAAATTATAATTGAATCCCCTCTCTGGTCTAATTGCATACTGCATAGAATTTTTTTTGTCAGTCTTGCCTCCCCCCTCTCGGGCGGAAATTTCGTCAAGGTTACTGCAACGAGTAACATGTTTTTTCTCTTATTCTCCTATAATCTTTGTCTTGATAATTTCCTAAGTCTTGTGCTTATTTATTGACTGATTATTATGGGTTTCTCGGCGTACAGGGTGATATCCTTCTCCACGGCGAACATCTCATAGCTATTATTCTTTATAACACCTCTCCAAGCATTTATTTCACCAGCTACACTCATGCAACAGGGGTTCACTTTAGGTATCCTACAGGTAAAGAGGGATGTGTTTATTTTTTTTTGTTCCTTTTACCAAACCCTAAAAGGATTCTCTCTGCCTTATGCGTGAACCAACACTAACCTAGTTCCATTTTTTTTCCTTTTCCTTTGGTCGATTTGGGTTCATCGTCACTTCCAACATTGTTTCCATAATTTCCCAGGTATACCCTTCGTATTATGAACAAAGTCTTAAGCACAATATTTTACACTCTTTTTCGTTCTTAATCAGAGTCATAATTTCATTTGGTTTTAAGCACAATTTTTTTGACGGGTTTATGGTTTCTATGCTTTCCTAATCTCATTTTTTTTTGTAATGATATGCACAGGTACACTAGAATAACGTCGCTTTACCTCTTTCGTGTCTTACCCGAGAGCCCACACACTATCATACATGGGTTGCACTTTCGTTTTGTTGGACTCTCGATGATGGAGACGTCGTGATTGTGGATCATAGGTGTTGTGGTAAAGTCTCTTCTGGTTAGTCACTGCCATTTAGTAATGGCTAGGGACTATAGTAATCAGATTCAGGATTTTTAGCATTAATTTACGCGGTTTATACACTGAGTGTGCGGCTTATGCAACCAGTTCCTTATGTTAATTATATGGTATTTGTTTCATCATCTTATTTGGCCTCTAGAAGAGCCCAAAAGCATATGTTATTTTCGACTTGCGTTGTTTTCATTATTTGGGAAGTGGAGATTAATGCTAGCATTAAAGGACTATTACAATTGAATTGCATTGAGATTTGAGGCGTATGTACACCCAACAAAAAATTTAACCAAAGTTTTAATAGATAACCATCACAACTGTCTCTCTGCATATACAGCTGCCACGGCTTCATCGACAACTGCTATGAATTTGACAACTGCTATGGCTTTTTCCAACTGTCATAATCCATTGAAGTTCTGACCTTTAGAAAGCTGGATAAATTCATTCTAAAAACCTCGCCGAAGCACGCAATTGCAGGAGTGGGAGCAACGGAGGAGTGGCAAAAATGGAGAGAGAACTCGTTCCTATACCACGTTTTCGAGAATGAAGTTGTGCAGCTCCTTTCATCTGTACCTACACCACAGAAGACAAGGTATACCACGTTTTGGAGAATGAAGTTGTGCGACTCCTTTCAGCTGCACCTGCATCACAGAAGACAAGGTAAGCAAGGTATGCTAGAACCAGTGGCATAGTAGTTGTTGGCATAATAGTTGTTCCAACTTACCGGTGTCCCATATTCATAGAATTAGTTTTTCGGCACAGAAATTTGGGAATTTGTTCCAACTTATCGGTGTCTTCGAATTTTACCACGTTTATAGAATTAATTTTTCTGCACAAAAAATGAGAGATGAATAGAATGAGTGTGCTTTGCATCAAATTTAAAAATGAGACGATTTCGTTTATCATGCTATGAAGTTACTAGAATTCATTTATCATGCAGTCATGGCATTCGTTTCATAAAAATGTGAGAGGTGGAAGAAAACGAAAATTCATTTATCAATGTTTAATATTAAAACACAAATATTTAAGAAAGGCTATTAGGAGAAAAAATGCGTTGATCTCTATTAATACTTAGCAATTGTACAAATTTATCAAGGAATTAAGGAATAAGTAGCTATCTAGTGATTCTATGCGCAGGCTAGCTATCTAGTGATTCTATGCAGGCGCACTCCCTTAATTATTCTATGCAGGCGCACACCCTTAATTTTTTTTTTGAAGGCAAGCTGAAATAATTGTTTTAATAATGCCTCTTGTTTTGCACATATTAAAAAAAAATATTAGGAGAAAACTATACCTTTTGCACCTTTCTCTTCCAATTGGATTTGGAATTGCACCTTCTTGTTTTTTTGTAATCCCTGTCAATGTTAAGGTGGCTTGCGGTCTTCCTGATCTAGGTTTTTCAAGAAAAGCGTTGCCCCCGGGGTGCTTGTCCAGGTGACCAACAACTGCAAATACTGCGATGTTGCTAACATTGTGCTCTGCTTTGCCCTTTCTTAGCCTCTGCTTGCTAAGTTGAAACATTCTCAACCGTCCGTTCCTCCAGTTACATGTATTATCTCAGACGGGGTTGTCTCCTTTCCACAGAAAACTACAAGGAAGCTCGGAGTTCCGTGAGTATTCTTCTCGACTACCAACACTTGCAGTTTCTGCCCTTTCTGCATTTTAGTTTTGGCAGAAAATGGAGTATATGCAATAGTTTGATACAATCCATGTGTGGTATTCTTCCTTTTTTGCAATCCAAGTGCGGTATTCTTCCTTTGGCAATTCTCTTCACTGTTGAGAGCCCAGACAACACAAATAGACTCCCTTCCATGCGTCTCCTTGCAGAAGCCGCAGTAGCTAGAATCCCGACCTGACTCACCGCATAAATATTTAATAACTTGTATATGCCATATGAACGGTTAGCATGATCTCCCTCTAACAACGAATTGTGTTGTTGTAAATAATCAAAAGGATGTTTACTCTGTTGATTTTCCAACTACTGATGGATTTCGCTCATACAATGACCGAAGAGCACAATAAACCTGCCAAGCTTTGTGGCCTATGACCCATAGCTTTTTGTTCGCACAACAAATGAAGACCGGCTACAGGAGATGACTAATGCACTTCTGAGAAGGTTTCACCACGAATGTAAGAAATAGTGAACCCCTATATATCCATCTTATCTCTAAACACATGACAGGGAAGGACAACGCATAACAGCAGGACAAGACAGCTTTAGTCGCAGAAGTTCAAGCAGATCCAGATTCATAGTAACTGGAAGTTATACACTAGTTACAAATTTAAAAACGAACCTGCATGGACTACACATTTTATTTATGAGTGCTACTTGTCTCCTTGTTTTCCATTAGATGTCTGCTGGTTTGTGGTAGTGTGTTCTACCATATCGATGCGGGTTTTGTATTTTGTGCGTCGACAGAGTGACAAGTGGTGACTTTACTGGCAAGAACCTTCTTTACGTGGTCACCGAGACTGAAACTTCCACCTCACTATCAATGAACACTACATGGGATAAACGGCAATCAAATCACTTTGTTTGGGATAAACAGTAGCCAGATCGCTTTGTTTTTGGGTAATATATTGATCTATTAATGTGTGGGTTGTATATATAATTGTATTTGTTTGATTCAATGAATGGCTACACTTCTAGAACTTCCCCACTAGCCTATTTACTTCGACGGTCCACTTTATAGCAGGGGGTTTGTTTGGGATAAACGGCAACCAGATCACTTTGTTTTTGGGTAATATATTGATTTATTAATGTGTGGGTTGTATATATAATTGTATTTGTTTAATTCAATGAATGGCTACGCTTCTAGAACTTCCCCCACTAGCCTTTTCACTTAGACGGTTTCACTTTGTAGCAGCAGGTACCAGCATCCTGCAATGTTGGTTATGTGTTTCCATATCCAGGCTTATGCTTTTCTATATTCCACGGGAAATACTGTTGTTGCACGTGTTGCACTGTTGTTGAAAATACATACATAATTATACATAGTTTCAATACTGAAGTTCAGTTAAGTTGAACCTTATAAATCCAATCATATATGATAAATTAATAATGTTGGAAAATGCTTCGTGTTGTTTATATACTAAGCACCCTTTCACTGTGATTGTATTTGCAGAATTGGTCTTGAGAAAGCAGCGAAAATGAATACCTTCAATTTTTTTACAAATCTGCACGTACGTTTTTTTTTCCTCGTTAGTTTTATTTTCTTACATCTCCAAATGCCTTAATCGCTGATGCATTTGCCTGGACACACAGCAAATGAAAAGCCCTGATCCATTTTCCTGGACAGGCAACAAATGTAAAGTCAAAAGAACTAAACCAGTACAATTTGTTTGTTACTTGTATCAGTTTCCCATGAAGGCTATGACTAACATATTACCAGTTTCCCATGAAAGCTACGACTGGCACATTCACTGAAATTCGATAAACTACATCTGCGTCACTGGAATTCAATAAACTAGATCTATCGCTGGTAAATTTGGAATTTTATCCTAAAAGTGCTTACTAAGCACGACAGGGACTTGTTGCTTGCAACTCATCTTGTTAATATTGTGAATTTCGTCATTCCTTTCCTATCTAGTTGAATTTTCCTAAATTATGTTTCTTACAATTTTTCTCAAGGATGGCTTAAATCTAATAAATACGACATTGGAATTCTAATTTTTTCACCGAATGACTACCCATTTTCTAATTAGTTCATACAATCAAACGTTGTATTAATGGATATTTGTAGGAAATCAAACGTTTTATTAATGGATATTTATAAGACCTCAATGAATATTGTTGGTAATTTATGTAAATCTTTTCTCTCAATGCTTTCCCTTAGTCCCCATAATTTTCCTATATTTGCATTGTAATTTGTGCCAGAAATAGTTTCGTAAATAGTGCGAGGAATAATGCTATAAATAGTTCGAGGAATAATCCCATAAATATTTCGATTTTAAGGATAAATAATTCCATTTTAGGATTGGAAATAGTGCTAGGAGTTGCTTCCAATTTGTCTTATGGTTTTGCTTCCAATTTAATGTCCAATTTTTCTTCACGTTTTGCTTCAAGTTTTGCTTCTAGTGTGGTTCCTAATTTTTCTTTCCAATTTTCTTCAAGTGTGCCTTCAAATTTTGCTTCTAGTTTAGTTCATAGTCTAGCTTCTAGTTTTGCCTCTAGTGTGGCTTCCAATTTTGCTTCTCGTCTAGCTCCCAATTTTTCTTCCCATGTGCTTTCCAATTTTTCTTCAGTGTGGCTTCCAATTTTTCTTCGAGATTTGCTTCTTGTGTAGCTTCTAAATTTGCTTCTAGTTTTGCTTCTAGTGTGGCTTCTAGTTTATGTTCAGTTTTTCTTTTAGTGTGGCTTCTAACTTTTCTTTCAATTTTTCTTCTAGTGTGGTTTCCAATTTTGCTCCTAATTTTCCTTCAATTGTGGCTTCCAATTCTGGTCCCGTTTTGCTTCTAGTGTACCTTCCATTTTTTCTTCCAATTTGGCTTTGATTTTTACTTTCGTTTCACTTCCAATCATAATAAATAATGCTATGTTATGCTAGGTTTAGCGCCAAGTGTAGCATAAGCTTTAGAGTCAAGATATGCATCTAGTTTGGTTTCTAACTTGGATTCCAATTTTTCTTCCCATTTCTCTTCTAGTGTGGCCTTCAATTTTGTTTCCAAATTGGCTTCCATTATTTCTTATTTGTTTGCTTCTAAAAAATTACTATTGTTTTCCATACAGTTAAATTTATGTGTTTTTATTACAATTTAATTAGTTAAATTTATCATGCCTCTTAAGTGAGTTATATGATTATACATCATATGAATGCATTTCAATTTTTTTATAGGATAACATTTATAAATATTTTTTAGGGAAACAGACATCCATACAGGTTAACAACATCATTGTAGTTATCAGATCTCCCTCAAAATAGATTCTACAATATCCAATATATATAAAGTAACAAGGTAATTATTGTAACATGATCATCATCTATTATTAAAGAAAGTGAATCAAATATATATAATTTAAGTGAATTTGACAATATCCATCATGAGTAGTAAATCAAAACCATCGTAAGTAATAAATATGCATCCAAATCATCAACCCTTTTCAACATGTAAAAAATGACGAGTCAATACTAACAAGATCATCATCGTATATGGCTTTGGATACTCTCTCATTGCAACTAAAAAATGTATCAAATTGAAATATTGCAAGGACCCAAATACAATACCAACTCTAAAAAGAATCTAATTTATCATAGATGAATTTGAAATTTTGGAGCAGTAGAACCATTCCACTAGGAGGAAGTGGACAAGGTTGATATGGAGAAATGTGGAAGGATCCCGATAGTTAATTTCATAGTAATAACTAGGTAGATTTTTATGTAGGTATGTAGCTATTAATGGGGTATTTTAGAGAAAATACAATAAGAATGATGTAGTAAATATAGAGAAAAACATTCCTATGTACCCAAAGACATTGGTTAGAGCAATTTTGGAGAACTCATGGCAATTTTGATGCTTTCAATGTAATGGAAGTGGCTAGATTCCAGTTTGATTAATGGAAACATACCCGTTCATTTTAAAAATAAATAATATCTGAAACTGATTCATGTCCAAGAGTTGAGATAAGTCGAAATGATACATCATATAAAAAAAATATAAATAGAAATGATGAATTATGTAAGAAAATATGATAGAAGAACATATGATACATAATGTCAAAATGAAATAAGTGAAAATGATACATGTCGAAAAGATACAACTCAACAATATTGTACAGGAGGCCATTAAAATGATACATGTCATAAAGATACAACTTAGTAATATGGTACAGGTTCAGTGAAAATGATACGTGAAAATAATACATATGATGGTAAAAATGAAAATCAACATCATAACAATATATCAAAAATGATCCTTGATGCAGACTATATGATCATGAATGTCACTAGTTGCTACCAACAACTGCCTCATGATTTCCATCACCATTATCATCATCATCATCATATTATGTACCAACATTGACCTTATTTTCATCTGTATCTATGTCATCATGAGAATCTTCTACCATCTTAGCATTAAAGCCACGTGATGTGGATCTATATGATGAGGATCATTTGTATATTTTTGAAGATGCTTGTTTTCCAAAACAGAACATTTAGAATAAAAGAATTACTATTTATTTCATGCAATAATTAATTTCTCTATTATATATTTAATATCACAACATATGAAATGAAACAATAATGATGTTACATTATATCGAAGTGCACATATGATAATAGAAAATAATATAAGTTACAACTAAGATTGTGTAACAACATATGCTATCAAAGAAGATGTTGTAACAACAAGTGATTTCATCTTTCTTGTCATAGCTTGAAAGTGGGCATCCAAAGAGGTGCTTTTACTAGAAAACACTAAATTAGCACTTGTGGGATCAAAAAAACAAATTGAGAAGAACATGCATAGGTAAGATAATATTGAGAAGAAGGTGATGTAACAATGGATGTTGTAACATTAGGTGTTGTAACAAATGATGCCATAACATCATCTCAATGTTAAATTTGCTTAAGATGTTGTAACACCCATTACTCTTGAAAATGTTCCAACTTTTGCAAACATTGATGCTATAACAAATGCTACTATTGAAACTACTGAAACAAGTACCATTACAGTCGATGTTGTAATAGCAAATATTGTAACAATGGATATAACAATAGATGTTGTAACGATTGAGGGGGTAGAAATCCATTTCATGTTTCTTTTGAAAGTTTTAAAGTGCGTATCCAAATAGGTTTTTCTTCCATCCAACACTATACGAGGACTTGGAGAATCAAGAAAACAAATTGAGAAGCACAAACATAAGTAACAATAGATTGAGAAGAAAATGCAGTAACAACTAATGTTGTAACAATAGATGTTGTAACAACAAATTCCATAATAGATACTATAAAAATGAATGTTGTAACAAAAATCCATTCCATATTGCTTGTCAAAGTTGTAAAGTGGGGAGCCAAAGGGGTTACACAAACAATTGGGGATCAAGAAAACAATTTGGGAAGCACAAACATAGGTAACAACAGATTGAGAAGAAAATTTTGTGACATTGGATGTGTTAATAACATATGTTGTAAGAACAGATTTGATAACACCATGTTAGTGTTAAAAAAAGTTTAAAATGATGTAGAAATTGATGTTGTAACACCCATTACTATTGAAAATGTTGAAATTGTTGTAAAAGGTGATGCTCTAGCAAATGCTACTATTGAAAGTACCGAAACGATGACCATTATAGCTCATGTTGTAACAATATATGTTGTAGTAGTAAATGTTATAACAATTGAGGGGGTAGAGATCAATTTCATTTTGTTGGTCAAATATTGAAATTGGGTAGCGAAAGAGTTGTTTGTACCACCCAAAACTATACCAAAATTTGGGGGATCAAGAAAACAAATTGAGAATAAAAAAAGGTTTGGAAATAGCGGATTAAGAGGTAGAGGTTGTAAAAATAGGTGTGTAACATCACGCATCCTCTCATGCTGTTAGATGAATTAGGTAACACATATTTTTTTTCCTCTAAACACTACTTGACTTCCAAAATCGTCATAAGGGCCTCACAACTAATTTTTTTACTCTCGATCCTTATATATGTGTGTGTGGGTGGGTGTGTTCTCATATTAATTATTGTAATTTAGACATGTGAAGTGACCAAGTAGATTTATGAAAGAGAATCTCATGGACTTGAGATATAGGAGAAATTGAAACTCACAAAGGAGAATAGAGACCAACTTAATTAGAATTATTACAAATCCTTATAGATTAATGTTGATTAATCCATAAGTGCTTGAGAGTCAAGAGAAAACTCTATTAGGTTGATCTTGAACTAGGAAAACATCATATTGGACTCCTCATGCACACTTTGAGAACAATAAAGAGTGAGTGAGTTTATTAGGAACTATTGAGAAGATAAAATAAATTCCTTATAGAATACTACAATGGTTGCTTATAATAGAAAGGCTATATTCTCACTGGTCTATTTGGTAGTGAATGGAGTATCATGGCTAGGAAAGGTGGAAGGCTTCCTAGTGTTGTATTTGCTGCAACAACATCCAAAATGTTGGATTGCTCTCAAATTTTGGAGACTTCCTTGGTCTTTTCCTTGATTGTTGCAAACACTCAAGCTCATTTCATGAGCTCTCTTGAAGTCATTTGACTGCTTTTCCTTGTTGGATTAACTATCGTCTTTTGGCATGTTTGACTCTTATGAATGTTTGCAAGCCTTTTCTACTGATTTCAGAGGGTAGTCTCATGTAAACATCCTTGCCATGTAAAAATTTGTCGTACTCATACAAAAAGCCTTCAACTATGTGGTACAAGTGTCATCATGGTTATCCCATGGTCTATCTTGAGTGTCACACTTGTCCATCTTGTCACGAGGCAGTCACACAAAGCGGAATGCTTTTTTTTTCTTTTTATAATGATTTATGTTTCCATTTCATCAAATTATGCTAAGTGTATGATCACAATTCAAGTTCATCACGAGTCCATCTCCCTTCTTGCACTTAGCCACTTTACAAAAATCTTCATGATCGGGCAACTTAGCATCACTCGTCCCTAACTAAGCTGTGCACTACACAATCTTAACATCATTGGTGTGGCTTCCTTCCTTGACATACGCAGTGTGCAATCATTATCCTCCAGGGTTGTTGCTAGGTGCAATTATAGAGTCCAACAGTCTCCTTTGACCTCCAGAATTGCATAGTTGTGTCTCTCAACCTATCCTGAATTGTGCACTTTACACCTTCATCCCTGAAGATTTTCCCTTGCATGCTCCAAATACATAATTCTTAGAGAACCCAACCTCCCTTGGCCTCCAAAAGTATGGAAATGCTTCTTCGAGTGCCCTTCCCTCAACCACAACCCACAACCTCCAAAAACTATGCACACCTATCCTCCAATCCTCTCTCCTACCCAATCCCCCTCTCCTCTTAAAAATGGGAAGTTGGTCCTCCCAAGGGCCCATATCGTAGTAGCCACTTCTTGGTTGAGCTCCGTAATTTTGACATTGAGTGGGCATTGCACAATTTTTCTCCTTAGTGAGGACTATGATGAAAATTTCCTCAATCAAACTTGAGTTGCGCTCTGTGTAGTTTCAGTGATCAATCTCTCTCCCTGTCAGTTGGAACTAAGTAATGTCTAGTAACTAAGATCTTACTCCCAGTCTTTTACTTGTCCTCAGGTCATTTCATGGATAATAATGGGTCAGGTTAGACTAGGTAGTTTTCTGATTGATGTCATCCTGTCATGAGTGAAATGCAAGAACATATACATTGTCATGTCATGGTGAGATGATGAAGAAGGAGAAGGATGGAAGAATACCTAAAGACTCAATTGTAGCTAAAATTGCAAGAGGAACTGTCAAGAGCAAGGAAATGGACATAAATTTAGAACCACCTTCCAATATTGAACATCATTGAATACTCCGTGTCACTGAGCAACAATATTGACTTGACATTGCCACATCATTAAGCCAGTCAATGTCAGAAGTGTCATGTCAAGTCCGTTATGAGTTTTCATATGCCACGTCACTATTATGGACCATGTATATTGTAATCAAATGTATTGTAAAGTTGGAGTCGAAAGGATACACATGAATATGAAGAGTCATGTAAGTTGAAGTTCATAAGAATTTCAACAGTCATGAAGGTAGTTAAAGAGTCACAAGGGGGAAGTATCACCCCTTTGTTATATATACCCACTCATTGTATGAGTAAAATACTTTTGACCTTGGATCCTCCCGCAAGTCATTAGAGAGATCAGCTAGTTCTTTGAGGAGAAAGGAGTGGCTATAGTGTCCCACTACTGCGGCTAGTGATGTACATTTTAAACATGTGTCTTGGAAGTTTTTCTTAATAATAGAAGCCTTTTAAGGCCAACACGTTCTTCATGCATGGAGTATGAATGCTTGTAAGACTATTTTGTGCACATTTGTTTTTAAAGTTTTCTTTTACATTTACTATAATAGTTGAACTATTTGAATTATTTTATTGCTTACCTTATTGAGAATCTGTTGTCATGGCTTTTATCATTGTCACATCCTTGTGGACAATTCTCGATGATACTAGATAGATCATTCCTTGTTTGTTGGTTTTAACCATTTTTGTATCCACTGTGGACTCTTCCATTGGTTTCTAGATTGTTCCTTCTAGTTCATGTGTTTCCTTTCGTGGGTGGTACTATTATCTCTCACTTAAAGGTTCAATTTTCTCTCCCACTTTGTAGTAGAAGAACCTTGACACAGTTGCACTAAACACTCACTAGGCATTCCCCTGGCTTTTTAAAGATACCATTGCATCACTCTCTTGTGCTGACAACTAGAGCCAAGGAAAATGTTTAAGGATTTAGAAATTGGGCCTTTATATTGGATGTGACAACTACACTAAATGGTGTGAGGTGTGATTGGGACTCCATATCGGGGAGATCAACTAAATGTTGGTAATTCCAACAACGTCAACATTTCTGGTGCTATAAGGATGGAAGCCAGTATTTTATGGTTCATCCACCCACTGACCCAACAAATCCATCATTTTGTCAAGGAAACAATGTTTAATCCATCTCCCCTACTCATACTTTTGAATTTGGTGACTCTTCCTAGTAAAGGAGTGAACATGAAATCTTGTTTAATCATCTTTAGGTGGTCACCCGTTAGTTTGTAAAAGTTGTTGGATTGATTCTAGGAGTAATCAATGTTCCATATTTTCAAAAGAAGAACAAGACCACCCCCATAGGGACAATCGTGTCGTCATTTGAATAATTTTTCCTCGCAACTCTTCAATAATTATAAGACAACATGGAAAGGGAAGAAAATCCTCCACTCTTTCATGGAAGTAACATAGGCAACAACTTAATCTTGGGTTCACCTTTTGGTGGCATAGGCAGACAAGAAGAAGAAGAAGAGCAAGAAGAGGAACCACCACATTCATAAAAGGAAGAGGAGTACAATGAAGAGGAAGACATGGCATAGAGAAATCTAAATTTGGACAACTCAGGGCCCACTGTCACTTTTGTGTGTCCCACACAAGATGTCAAGGAATGCATAGAAGCCCTTGACAAAACATGACCTTGACAAGAGAGTGAAGGTTGAAGGTCACTTGGACAAATTTTACCCACAACTCCAAACACTTGGGGCAAGTTACAATGATGTTTCATTCCAACTTTTTCCATGTACCCTAGATGGTAGAGATGTTGTATGGTATGACAAATTTCCTCTAGATTCCATCGAGAATTGGAGGGGATTAAAAAAAATATTTGTTGAACAATTTCTTTAAGATAAGACCTCTCCCATGTTATTGAAGGAGCTGGGTAATATTGATATGGAGCAGAAGGAAAAAAAAATATGTTTCAATAAGATGTTCAATCACATCTTGAATAACTTCCAAATAACACAAAACCTCATGACTCCATAATCATAGATTACTACACTTCTACCTTCCTAGAAAATATTATGCAATTTGTAAAACGAATTGTGAGATATACATTGATAGAAAACTATGAATAGGCTATCATCACTGAGAAGGAATTGTGTGCTATTGTAGTCATCTTAAATGATGAACCAACACAATACACCAAGGGCATCTGTAAGAGGTATCAAGCCTCCATGAGCAAGGCTAAGGAGAAAGAACAAAATGATATTGAAAGCCTTACTCATCTCGTTAACTCCCTTACCAATGAAATTGTTGAACTCAAACAAAGGAATTCAGAAGGAATTCATCTTTTGGTAGCAACAAAAATCAATCAGTGAAGTTTGCATAGAGTTCCAATGTTGTCTTGAATATAGAAAAAACTATCAGGGATTTGTATTGTACATTTCACAATGAGCATCATTCATAAACAACGTGCCCATAGTGGAACCAACTCATGAGGATAATGGTTACGATGTTTTTTGATTCAATCATGCTTGAGGAGCAGGTTGAGCTCGATGAAGAGAAGCAAGAAGTTGTTGGAGCTAATGAAGCTCCAAGGATTAGGCATGCAATGTACATGTATCACTATGTTCTCACAACCCAATAGAGCCTGTCCATAAGCAGCCTCCGAATGATGGTCCGATTGAGGAGCAGAAAAAATGATTGTGTTAGATTTTCTTAGAAAAGAATACTCATTTCTTTGGCAAGAAATCATGTTGTTTTTTTGTATGAAAGGATTAATTGTTTTTTGGGAAAATATTATGTTTTTTTATATATGTTGTTCTTTTTTAAAAAGAATAATTCATTATCATAAATTCCTTGGTAACCATACAGTAAATAATAATTGTGGTAAAAGCCCATTTGAAGAGAAACATGCATTTACATGTTCTGTGGCATTAGATAAGGAACATGCCTTTGGAGGGATATTATGTTTGACATATTTAAAAATATATATATAAGTAAACATGTGTTTGCATGTTTCAAAGTGAAGAATATTCTTCCGTAAAATCCTAGTAAAAGTGGAATGGATTATACAAATGTCATAAAATATTAGTCATGTTACATTAGAAATACTACATGGTAAGTAAGGAAAATATATTATTACATGTAGAGAAAGATTGTTATTTGCAGCATTAAAAGATAAGTATACTTTCTTGTCTTTCTATAACATTGCATATGCATTCTATTAAGAGAATATACGATGTATGTATGCTCTTTATTAAAAAGGAATAACAAATCCAAGTCATTTTCTCGAAAATGAATATAAATTAAACAGGGTAATTTGTGAAATTTTCTCATGGGTAAGAAAGTTTTATTGAAGAAAAACACTTAGATATGAGAAATATAATAACTGTGCATAGATGAAATGCAAAGAGATAATATAAGTCATAAGAATATTCTTTGGAAAGAATATGTATTTCTTGTGCGTGAAAGATAAGTTAATTGTGTTAATTCCTTTGCAAGAGTTTGCAACACTTACATGTTGTGAGAAAATAAAAGATAAATGATTTGTGTGTTGCATATTGAATAGTTTGATTTAATTCCATGGTTTAATGCATAAACAATTACCATTATTATTATCTTAGTTCTTATGTGCAAAAGAAAGGTTGATTATGATGCTTTGTTGGAAACAAATGCAAGAGAATTTTGTTATGGTACTATTCTGGAAACAAATGCATAATAACTTTGTACATAAATGATAGAGAAACTATGTTGGTTTCTTTAAAATAACTATGTGAAATAAACACATATGCAAAAGCATAGAAACATTAGTTGATTACATGTATGAAGATACAACTATCGTGTTAGATATTTTAAAGAGAAACATGGATTTGTAGATCTATTGTGTTAGAGCTTTTAAAGATAAGCATGGATTTGTAGAACTATCGCGTTAGAGCTTTTAAAGATAAACATGGATTTGTAGAACTATTGCATTAGATATTTTAAAGATAAACATGGATTTTTGCACATGGAAAAAAAAAGATAAGTTTCTAGTATCCTCTAAGTGAAATGGATGATTACAATGGTTTCCTTTGGATATGAACGTGTGCTGGCAGGAGAACGATCAAAGTAATAGGGAAATGATGGTGAATTGTGCAAAAGACAAATTATGTTAACATTATGCCAGATAAGAACTAATGGTCCATGCTAATGAGAACGCGTGCAAGATGGTCCAGTAATGGTACAACCATGCTACAAGGATGTAGAGAGTGGTGATATGTGGGTAAATTTTTTCATGGTAATTGTAATAGATTTTAGCTAGGTATGTGGTATTTTAATGATATTTCATTGTAATCTTTTATAACAATGGATAAGGGATGGACTCCCTTGTAAACCACTGAGTGAGGGGTGAACACCCTCACGAGCGTTTAGTAATATGATTAAACATTTGCTGGTTTTCACCCTACAAGGTTTCCAGGGCATATCGATGTTCAATGATGTGGTTGCTTATTGTGTCACTTTGATGGTGTTGAATCCTTGATGATGTTGATTCCTTATTTGATGTGATAATCATGATGTCAAGTATATGATCAATTAATATGGTTAATGGAATCATGAAATAAATGCAAGGTTCATGAGACAATCTATGTTAATATACTACAACAGTGGTTGTCAATGGTTATGCAACTTACTGTTCTCTATTGCAATTTACTTTATTTACTAATGAACATTATACGTAACGGTTAATGAGGAATGTGGATTAATGATTTTGAAAAATTACTTGTGGGTAACTTGTGTAAAACAATTCTAACTCCCTGCTTTTACATGTGAGGTTACAGGGGTATGTTACAAGTGGTATCAAAGCTAAGTTTGTAGAACTGACACCTTTGGTAATTGGTAAGCGGAAAAGAAATTGAGGCATGCCAATAGTGGGCATTAACTCAGGTATGAGTTCAACAATCTACATATTTATTTATGTAGTACACTACTTTTGACATGATATGTGTGATTCATGTTTATAACTGCTTTGAGTAGTAAGTAATAAAGTTTGTTGCAAAACTATGTTCATGACATTGGATGTTTGATGAGGATAAAAGGCAATAAAACTTTTTTCACACTTATGAACAATATTGAACACTCATTAAGGAAAGTGACAAACAACTACCAACGTTTGCTTTGAAAATATGTCAATAATAATGATGCATTTAATGAACATGATTGAAGTTACAATGAACTAACTTTTAATGAGTCAATGCATGAATGTAAAATACAGGGAATGTCCTTGAATATGACGATATAGTGTTTTAAAAAGACATTGTAAGAACCCCTTTAGATATTGAAAATAAAGAATGAGTTGAGTAATGAGACTTGACTGTAATAACTACTTTTTTATTGTCTTGTCATGGATGCATTAATATGGTGGGTAAGTGTGATTGGTTAGTGTTGTATGACTAACTAATAGAACTTATATGAATTAATTGAATTTGATTTAAAAATTATTATAACTCGTAAGCAAGTGATTATGGTAGTTACTTCATGTATCGGTCTACTGATGACAATAGACTATGGGAAATTGGAAATGTATAGATTGTTAACTCAACTATTATTGACATTTACACATTAATGAATATTTGCATATACTTTTATGCATGAAAATATTGTATGAATGAAACTAAAATGATTTGGAAAGTGAATACTTGTTAAATGATGCACATTTATAACTAACGTTGCCGATGGGATTAAGTAGTGGTAGATTAATGGCACCAAGAAAACTCGTCACGTAAAATGTTGCAATGTGAATTGCAATCATAAATGAGAAATTATAATGTTATATGATATGCATGATTATGTTATTTGGAAAATTAGATTGCATACAACATGTATGCGAGTTGTGTTTCCTATTAATAAAGATATTATGGACCCATGTTGAGCATGGTGTACATGAATGTTTCTTTTGTTAATCGTAATGTGCATATAGTTCACTATGTAAATTATTGTGGGTAAGAGTGATAAAAGAGAAATTTGACATGTTAGAGAGTCGTGGATAGATGTGAAAGACTATAATGCCTTAGGTTGATGGCAATTACCTGCCCTGAGCGGTTGATGATACCTGCTCGCCCGAATTTCCTCTCCTTAGAGATAAATGATCTCACTAAGGGAAAAGAGTTTTCCAAGATGGTGAAGAGGGTAAAACGCTTCACGCAACTTTATTGATTAGGAGACTGTTGGAGGAGGCCCAAAATTCCTCATAGATGGGACGCTATCAGAGAAATAGGGAGGATGCTGCAAAGAGGAATCTTATATTGGACCCTATGTGGTCATTAGAATTCTTGAGTTCTTGGCCCGTGGAATTCCATGCTAGACTTGGTATTGCCTTTGTCAAATAACTATCTAGATGTGAAAATTATTGAATCTGGTTGTGGAAACTAGTTGCCATGGGTTGGGAGGAGCATTATTTTGTCACTATAGTTCTCAGAGCAGGAAAAATCAACTAGCTAGTTATGTGTTGTGTTAAGAATGAATTCTATATATAAATGTGTAAAAATGTTATGTACTTCTTGATAGGGAAAGAGTCTTGTGCTTATTAAAGAGTTATTGGCAGTTGAGTTCCTTTATTGTATTACCAATCTTTGCAATATCTTAGCAGGGACTAAGACAATATGCACTTGGTGCATTTATTGATCACTTTGATGATTCTAGAGCGTTAGGTGTGCTCTGAGTACTTTTAGAAGACAATGTGCACATGGTGCTATGATTTATCAGTTTGATGATTAGAGTGTTGGTTCTCTCCAAGTATTTTTAGAAGTACTGCAATTGAAATATCACCTGACATTGCATAATTGATTGATAGTCAAAATTATTTCATTTGATTGAAAATGTTGTGACTAATATGATTATGTTGCATTTGTTAGTCATATATTATAGGGTGCTTGTCATGGAGTGTGGATGGGTTTCCAAAACATCCTTAGAGAACTTACAAAAATGTGGCCATGACTTTCAAGAGATATGGGTAAGTGATGGTAAGTTGGTATAGATATTATGTTTTATCTCTAAAAATATTGAATAATGACTTAGTGATGGAAAATGAAACTTGTGTATTTTTGTAGTTATAAATTCCTATAGTTATTGATAAAAAACGTTATCATTTTTGGTCATTGGTATTTTTTTTTGGAGATGAAATCCTTAATTTTGAGGGGGGTGGATCCCTTATAAATTGTTATATAATAAGTAGAATTTAAAATATTAGTGAGAGATGAACACGGAAGATGGTGTTCTCTCTAAGGGGGGAGTATGTAATAACCCTATGTAGAATATTCCATAAAATATATATATTTACATGAGTGAAAAAAATTATTATTGAATATTTTGAAGTTAAAACTAGTTCTTGATAACTGCATTTATTTTCTTTATTCAGAAAAACCCTTTTACATGAGGATAGGAAAACGTTTAACGGATTCTTGAATAGCTAATTTACATTCTTTAGGGAAGGGATGAACACAACACCTACACGGTCTTAACTTTTTCCGATAAACTTTTTGTTAATAATGAAACCTAAAATGGAAGAGGTTCCACCAATTACAGTTATCAATTAATTACGCCTTGGTTCTATAGTTAGTTGAACTTTGATAAGGTGATACCATGAAAGAATATGGAGATAATTGCTTATGGGCTTAGCAAAAGGTAGTAGAAAGAATAGAAAAGGTTAGCCAATAAGGAGAGAATGCATAAACGAAAGGGGAAAATTCTTCAAAGAAAAGTTAAGTTTCCTATGCTTTGAATCTTGTAAAGTTTTCATGGCTAAGTTATCTTGTGAAATGCATGATTTATATGGATAGAAGTTAATTCAACGTTATTGCTTTAAAAGGTTTATTTATTTTTTTTATGCATAAAAAAGGGGTTAAAAAGCACGAGAATCTTACATATAGAAAGAAAGAGAAACTGTGTTGTTTTATGAAAATAATGTATGATAAGTATCCATGTTTCTTTAAAAGGAATTTGTGATTTTGTTTAATAAATTTTAAAAAAGGAATATGTACTTAATGAACATAGTTAATAAGTTTTCTTGAGGAAGAAACAAATATCGGCATGAAAAATAAGTTAGTGTTAGATTCTCATAGAAAAAAATATGCTGTTTTTTTGTATGAAATGATTAATTGGTTTTTCAGAAAATATTATGTTGCGTTATATATGTTGTTCTTGTTAAAAAGAATAATTCATTATAATAAATTTCTTGGTAAATCATACAGTAAATAATAATTGTGGTAAAAGGCCATTTAAAAAAAAACATGCATTTACATGTTTTGTGGCATTATATAAGAAACATGCTTTTGGAGAGATATTATGTTTGACTTCTTTAAAAATATATTTATAAGTAAACATGTGTTTGCATGTTTCAAAGTTTGGAATATTCTTCCATAAAAACCTGGTAAAAGTGAAATCGATTATACAAATATCATAAAATACTAGCTATGTTATTTGGATAATCGATTTCACTTTTACTAGAATTTTATGGAAAAATATTCTTAGCTTTGAAACATGCAAACACATGTATGTATATATTACCATTATATTACCATGGAAACTTTAAAAGGTATACATTACCATTATATTAAAATGGAAAAAAAACTAATTTTTTTATTTATAATAATTATTTATAAATAAAATGTATATATTACCATTATATTAAAATGGAAAAAAAAACTAATTTTTTTTTATTTATAATAATGTTTATAATTAAATGGAAATATATTATATTTATATATAAATATTTTAGTAAAATAATTTTATTATTGTTAAATTTTTTAAAATGTAATATAGATGATTTAATTTTAGAAATAAAGTAATATACATCTTAAAAAAGCATTGTTAAAATTAAAAGTAAGTGATTAGTGTCAAACACATATTTATAGAAAAGAAATTATGGGATATAGAAGTAAATGATAAATGTTAGAGTAATAAGGGAGTGAATGTATTTTATTGTTCCAAAATAAATATGTACATTTTCATAAACTTCAATAACTCTAGAAATAAAATATTTAATAATAATAATAATAATATAATTACTTTAAACTATATATATAAAATCTCAACTCCAACAACGTCTCGCCCTGTTTCTTGTTTCTTGGTTTTCTTGCGATTTCTTGGTTTTCTTGCGACGCTTTCAACCAAAGGTTCAGCGAAAGGTAAGTCTCGTGCTTAAATTCGCTTCCCAAGTTAGAAATAATTAATTTCTACTTGTGTATGGTTGTAATTCTCCATTTGCGAAGTTTGTTCCTACATAATAAGAATTAGCTAGAATTTAGTTTCTCCTAGTTTAGTGTGTGGTTGAGAGAATCTCTCAACCACACTACTGTACGTCTAAGATAGAATTCCTATCTTGAGACTATTATTTATATAAATATGTGTGTAAATTTCCTCATTCATAATAATAGAATATATTGTTGTGTACTTTTTTATCTTGGTATCAGACTCTGTGAGGGCTTGGTCCCTCCTAAGCTTGCCCCCTCCTGAGCTAAGGAAATAAAGAGATTAACAATCGTGAGCATTTGGTGTGGCTGGTGGGATAGCCAATCTGCACATCAGGCTAGAAGGTCGTTTGAAGTTGCACAATGATTGAGCCGAAGAGCAAGTGTGTTGTGTTGTGTAGATCTAAGGTGGATCGCAGGTGTCAATGTGTGAAGCAGTGGTGGATAACCTATGTCAATATGTGAAGCATCGCAGGTGTCAATGTGTGAAGCAGTGGTGGATAACCTATGTCAATATGTGAATCGTTGCATGCTATGGTGGCCTTGAGTGCGTGGGTGAAATTCGTTGTTGCCTCAGCGAATTTGTGATGATGAAATAATTAAAGCTCCGCGGTTGTTGAATAGAAAATTTGGAGTGTTGTGGATCTCGTGGAGGTTGACCCGTAGAGTTTCTTATTTCATATGGGCGTGGGCTTTTCGCTCGAGATCACGCCAATTCACTTTTAAGGGGATCCACGGGAATCCTATCACGCCAATTCACTTTCAAGGGGATCCACGGGAATCCTCATATTCGGTTGACGATTTGCGAGAGGAGGAAGATCGGAGAAGTCTGTACATGCAATTCGCGTGGTGGATTATACTATCATGACAAGTAGTCATTAAGGGGGGAGTTAGAAATAATTAATTCCTACTTGTGTATGGTTGTAATTCTCCATTTGAGGAGTTTGTTCCTACATAATAGGAATTAGCTAGAATTTAGTTTCTCCTAATTTAGTGTGTGGTTGAGAGAATCTCTCAACCACACTACTTTAGGTCTAAAATAAAATTCATATCTTAAAACTATTAATTGTATAAATATATGTGTAAATTTCGTCATTCATAATAATAAAATATATTACTGTACATTTTCATAAACTTCAATAATCTGGAAATAAATATTTTAATAATAAAATAATTATAATTACTTAATAAATTCCACACATAATATATATATATAATCTCAACTCGAAACAAAGTCTCGCCTTGTTTCTTGGTTTTCTTGCAACGCTTTCAGCAAAAGGTAAGTCCCGTGGTTAAATTCGCTTACAATTCAAATGAATTGAGTTGCAGAAAAAAGAGTCATGAAACGGATCTTCCGATGATGGAAGGATCGTCTGGAGCTGTCGATAATATTAATATTAATAATCCTCCTCCGCCAACAGAATTGCGGGGTGCTCATCATCATCCCGCGATGTCGCGTTGCAGAGGAGTTGTTCCTCAGAGTAGCGGTAAATGGGGAGCTCAGATTCGCGTAGGAAAAGAAGAAGTTGAGTTGGGCACATTTGACAGTGAAGATGAGGCTGCAAGAGCAAATGAGATGGCCACCATCAAATACAGAAATCCCCGTAAGCGAGGCCTCATGTGCATTCTCAGCAAAGAGAAAATCGAGGAGGAAATCAAATTCCAGGCCATGTACACCAAACAGAAGGCAGTCGAAATGATCAAAGATCATTCCTACGCCAAGAAGTTATGGAGGTTTAATAGTCATGGCCATGGGGGTGACATAAAGAAGCGCACAGAAATTCTGTTCAGTAAAGAGGTGAGCCACACAGATTTAGGCCAGCAATTGATCATTCCGAAATAACACGCAACTCATTATTGTCCTCTCGATGAGTAGCAGAATACAGAAAAGTTGTTGGTATTCCTGGACGAGAAGGGCCAGTCGTGGGACATCTGTTACACTTGCATTAACAACCAGAGATATTCGCTGACCTGGGGATGGAAAAACTTTATGCATCATAAAAATTTGAAGGTAGGTGATATTCTCCTCTTTGAGAGACTGCGCTCATCAATATATTCACCGTCATTCGTGATGAGGAGGAATCTTATGGCCGGTCAGTCCAGCCTCAAGGTGAAACCATGAGTTGGAAATAGGAGTTTCATGGCTAAGTTATCTTGTGAAATGCATGATTTATATGGATAGGAGTTAATTCAACGTTATAGCTTTAGAAGGTTTACTTGTAATTTTTTTAATGCATAAAAAATGGTTAAAAAGCACGAGAATCTTACATATATAGAAAGAAAGAGAAATTGTTTTGGTTTATGAAAATAATGTATGAGAATCACCTGCATAAAGAAGATAAGTAAGTAGTTAAAAGGAATTTGTGATTTTGTTTAATAAATTTTGAAAATGGAATATGTACTTAATGCATATAGTTAATAAGTTTTCTTCAGGAAGAAACAAATATCTGCATAAAAAATAAGTTATTGTGTTAGACTTTCATAGAAAAGAATACTCATTTCTTTGGTAAGAGATAGTGTTGTTTTTTTGTATGAAAGGATTAATTGGTTTTTAGGAAAATATTATGTTGTGTTATATATGTTTTTCTTGTTTAAAAAGAATAATTCATGAAAAATAAGTTATTGCGTTATTTGCATGAAAAATAAGTTATTGTGTTAGATTTTCATAGAAAAGAATACTCATTTCTTTGGGAAGAGATCATGTTGTTTTCTTGTATGAAAGGATTAATTGGTTTTTGGGAAAATATTATGTTGTGTTATATATGTTGTTCTTGTTTGAAAAGAATAATTCATTATAATAAATTCCTTGGTAAACCATACAATAAATAATAATTGTGGTAACAGGCCATTTGAAAAGAAACATGCATTACATAAGAAACATGCCTTTGGAGGGATATTATGTTTGACTTTTTTAAAAATATATCTATAAGTAAATATAAGTAAATATGTGTTTTCATGTTTCAAAGCTATGAATATTCTTCCATAAAAACCTGGTAAAAGTGAAATCGATTATACAGATATCATAAAATACTAGCCATGTTATTAGTCCCTGCTTCATGAGACTATAGCGATCGATATCGATCGAATTTCATATTAATTTGGGCGTACCGAATCATTTAACCAATGTTTTAAATAAACATTTAGTCGTTTCTTTTGTTTTATCCAAAGTTTAGAATTTGACCTCTTATTGGAGACCTCACGTGTCCCGAGGCAATGTTAGAGATCCAAAGAATTTTTATCCAAAGTCTGAAAGGAAAACAAAAGCTGTCTTGTGTATTAATAGATAGAAACTTTAACCAAACTTTGATGTCATGTGTATTACACATTAATTCATATGAAATGCAAGACACTTTAACCAAAATTTCATGTTAAATCGTGTCGCACGGTAGAGAAAAACTCTTGCATGTTAGCCTTCTACCATGTGCATGATGGCTCTTTGACATGCCTGTTAGTTTTTTGACAACGAATTAAGTTAGGCAACTGTATCGTAGTTAGATGAATTAAGTTAGGCAACTGTATCGTAGTTAGTTAGTTTGGTGGAACTGTTTTTCAGTTATGTTTTCAGTTATGTAATATGATATATAAATAATGTAATGGCACATGAATCAAATAGTCTGAAGTATTCATCCATTCAAATAAAGATTCTGATGTTCGATATCTTGGCGTTGTTCTGTGTTTCTGCTCTGCTGTTCAATAGCTTGGCGTTGTTCTGTGTCTCTGCTCCTCAGTTTTTAACAAGTGGTATCAAAGCCTACGAAAGAGGTTGTGCTGAGCGTGCCTGTGAAGGAGCTGCTGTGCGTGGGAAAAAAAAAAATTGTTGTTCGGCTGTGAAGAGCTCCTGTGCGGAAGACAACAGTCCAGAAAAGAAGCCTGAGGCGAATTTGGTAGCTACTGTGCGTGGAGTATCAAAGCCTGCCTGGAGAAGGCTGCTGTGCGTGAAAAAAAATTGTTGTTCGGCTGTGAGGAGCTGCTGTGCGGAAGAAAATTGTCCAGAAAAGACCACGAGTTACCGTGGAAAGAAGAACTTCCTGCTGTGTTTACTGCCAGTGGGATCTGCGGTTGGATTCGGGTATTCTTTTTAAAGAAATTCTGTGTGATAAATTTGTTTTCCCAGAAAGCAGTGAAGAAAAAAAAGACAGGTTCTTTTTATTATTGAAGAGGAAAGGAAAATTTTTCAGAGTTTTTTTTTTAAGGAAAGAAGACAGTTTTTTATTGAAGAGAAAGAAAAAAAAATTCAGGGTTTTAGGAAAAGAAGACAGACTATTTTAAGGAAAGAAACAAGAAAAGAAATTTTTTCACGGTGTTTATTTAGTTGGAGAAATAAGGAGTTTGTTTTTAAAGGAATATAAAACCCTAGAAAGGCTGAAACCCTAGGAAAGGATAAATGGCCAAGATGTCGAATGCGAAATTCGAGGTGGAGAAATTCATCGGAAAGAGCAATTTTTCTCTTTGGAAACTGAAGGTTAAGGATCTGCTTGTGCAACAAGGGTTGCACAAGGCATTGGATGGGGAGACTAAAAAACCTGCAACCATGACCACTTCAGACTGGGAGGACTTGGATGCCCGAGCTCTCAGTACCATCCGACTATGTTTAGCAGATGAAGTTCTCTTCAACATTGTTGAAGAGACTACGGCGTCAGGATTGTGGGAAAAACTTGAAAACCTCTATATGACAAAATCATTGACAAACAGAATTTATCTGAAGAGACAGTTATACAACCTTAGAATGAAAGAAGGTTCAACGTTGCAGAACATTTTGAAATGTTTTTAATACACTATATGTCAATTAACAGATATGGAAGTCAAAATACAGGAAGAAGATAAAGCCATAACCTTGCTGTGTTCTCTGCCTGAATCATGGGATCACTTCGTAACTTCAATCAGTTTCAGCTCTGCTGATTCTTTGAAGTTTGAATCATTCGTCGAAGCGCTTCTGTCTGAAGAAGTACGAATGAAATCCAACACTGAAACAGCTGCATCAGAAGCCATGGTCGCTAGAGGACGCTCAAAGGAAAGAGGAGAAAAACCAAGGGAAACTTCCAGATCGAAATCGAAAGGAAAGAAGTGTAAGGCGAAATGTTGGAACTGCAATAAAGTTGGACACTTGAAGAAGGACTGTTGGAAACTAAAGGAATCCGAAAACCTGAAGAACGAAGCGAATCAGGTCGATTCAGGTATGATTGATGAAGTTTTATCTGCTGAAGAATTGTGTATGATAGATGAAACTTCACCTGAATGTAATATCTCTCAGGGTGTAGATAGCTGGTTGTTAGATTCTGGTGCTTCGCATCACATGTGCCCACATAGAAACTGGTTTACCTCATATGAAAATGTAAACGGTAGTTCTGTGTTTATGGGTAACAATATGTCATGTCAGACTGTTGGGATGGGAGATATAAGGATTAAGATGTATGATAACACAATTAGAACATTAACTAGTGTTAGACATGTACCTGATTTAAAGAAAAATTTGATTTCTTTGGGAGTTTTGGATTCATATGGATATAAGTTTACAGGTCAGGATGGCGTCTTGAAAGTATTCAAAGGAGCGCTTGTGGTTATGAAGGCTGAAAAGGTCAAAAATCTTTACAGGTTGAAAGGAAGTACTCAGATCGGTGAAGCAGCGGTTGCGTCAGAAAAGGAAGAAGCAGGCACTCGTCTATGGCATCAACGATTGGGTCATATGAGCGAGAAAGGTCTTCAGATATTGATGAAATGTAAATCTCTTCCAGGTCTGAAATCCTTTAATTTAGATTTCTGTAAACATTGTGTGTATGGCAAGCAGTGTAAACAGAGGTTTAAAGTTGGTAAACATAATAGTAAAGATGTTTTAGACTACATTCATTCTGATCTATGGGGGCCTTCCCCTGTTATGTCATATGGAGGTGCACTGTATTTTTTAACATTTATTGATGATTACTCCCGGAAAGTTTGGATCTATATGCTAAAAAGGAAAGCTGATGTATTAAATGTCTTTAAACAATTTAAAGTAATGGTAGAGAAAAGAACAAGCAAATCCATTAAATGCTTAAGAACTGACAATGGTGGCGAGTTCACTTCAGGTGAATTTGAACAGTACTGTAAGGATGAGGGAATTGTTAGACATAAAACTGCTGTTTATACTCCTCAGCAAAATGGTGTTGCTGAGCGTATGAATCGGACTCTTATGGAAAGAGCCAGAAGCATGATTAGCAATGCTAACTTGCAAAAGGAGTTGTGGGCAGAGGCAGTATCTACTGCTTGTTATTTAGTTAACAGATCACCTTCAGTAGCTATTGATTGTAAAATTCCTGAAGAAATTTGGACGGGTCCGTCTTGTGACTATTCACATTTGAGAATATTTGGCTGTGATGCTTATTCTCTCATTCCGAAAAATCAGCGGTCAAAACTAGATCCAAAGTCAAAATGTTATGTCTTTGTTGGGTATGACTATGTAGTGAAAGGATATAGGTTATGGGATCCCACATTGCGGAAAATAATCGTTAGTAGAGATGTAACATTTGATGAATCATCTCTTTTAAAATCAACTGTTGAAAGAATTGAATAGGAACAGGTGTCGCAAAATCAACGAGTTCAGTTGGAGGCTAGACCGTTCGGTGTTAGCCGGAAGGAAGGAGAAACCTCTGGAGAAAAAGGTGTTGAAGACATAAAGGAAGCTGTTGAAGCTTCTGAACCAGTGCAAGTTTCTGAACCAGTTCAGCAACGAGTTTCTCTAAGAAGGTCTACAAGGGAAAGGAAAATTCCAAAAAGGTATGAAGATTCTGCTTCGTCTTTTGCTTTGATTACTGAAGATGGGGAACCTTCTTGTTATCAGGAAGCAGTAGATGATACAGACAGCGAAAAATGGAAAGTGGCTATGGAAGAAGAAATGGACTCCTTAGCCAAAAACAATACCTGGGATCTTGTAGAGCTTCCTGAAGGGAGAAGTGTTGTTGGATGCAAATGGGTCTTCAAGCTGAAACGGAAAGTTGATGGAAGTATCGAAAGGTATAAGGCGAGACTGGTAGCAAAAGGGTATTCTCAGGTTGAAGGTATAGACTTTCATGAGATTTTTTCTCCAGTTGTAAAACTTGTTTCTATTCGTACTGTGTTGGCACTAACTGTGTTGCTTAATCTTGAGTTAGAACAGTTAGATGTTAAAACAGCGTTTCTACATGGTGATTTGAACGAAGAGATATATATGGAACAACCGGAAGGTTTTGTACGAGGTCGCAGCAGAAGATTAGTTTGCAAGCTCAGGAAATCATTGTATGGTCTTAGGCAATCTCCCAGACAATGGTACAAGAAGTTTGATTCCTTCATGGTGAGCCAGAACTTTGTAAGAAGTGAGTATGATCATTGTGTATACTTCAAAAGTTTCAATGGC